>CM036763.1:26404647-26607147 GCA_020796225.1 Arion vulgaris | reverse complement strand
AGTGGGCGCTACACTTTGATTGCTGAGAAACAAGATCAGAATCGAAAAGAACTCCTTACACAACACATCTGTGTACTACAAGCTCTACCTGATTTCTGTACCAGTAACCTGTGTGCAATTATTCAAGAACCAAAGAAAAGGTGTCACCAGACTTGTTTATTTGTCTTAGATGTCGAGTTTATGATCTATGCTCAACGAGGGGTGCACTTTCAATGTGTATATTGTCGATTTGATTAAGCCGTGACCGCCGGCAACATAAGGCCGTCTAGTTAATGGAGGCCACGATTAAGCATGGCAGTCTGAATCGTTTGAAATGTATCAGCAGACCTAATCGAATTTCTCATTGGGTTATCAAAGGGCGGAACCCAAAGTAAAAGGGTGAGAACTAGAACTGATTCGAAAGATTATGTCTGTCTTGTGAGAAATGTAATTAATAAGTAAATTCATCTTACGCTAGGTAATTTCTTAAGATAGTTGTGATTAGTGGTGGTGGGGGAGAGATAACAGGGAGGGTAGATGGATAACAAGGGCTGAACTGTTATTAAATGAAAAAGTCGTTGTATTTAGTCATTGGAGTTTCATCTCAGGGACTATTAAGAAAATGACATTCCGTTTTTGGTACATACAACGTGTAGTAATTATGTGCGATGTCGTATGCCGTTTATAACTTTTTTGACGTCAAAACAGAGAGAAGTTTTTGTCTCTATAAATTTTAATCGGAGATGTGGGAGTGTGTATATGTGTGGGAGGGGGAGGTGTGTGAGCGTATATAGCTTGTGTGTGTGGCTGTATATATTAGTGTGTATATATATATATATATAAATATATATGTGTGTGTGTGTGTCTTCTTCTTTGCCAAATGCTCCATATCAACCACTTGTTAAACCCATTTTTGTGATTTGTATATGATATGAGCTTAAGAGCGATTGTACGTTGCGCCAGTTATGCGCCTACAAGTAGGCCAGCACATCCGATTTCTGGAACGCTATTTATTTACTGGTCTAGCTTCCCTAGGCATCTACCTCAGTCGCCTCTTACAACTAACCATGTGTACTCCTATCTCTTTCTTCCACATAAAGATCTGTGGCAATGCACAAGCTCCGTTTCACAGGAGAAGCTCATCGATGTCATTTTGAAGTACGAAAAAAGTGATAAGTTTGTCTCGTATAATTGTATTATAATTAAGAGCTATGTGTGTGATAGACTGTTGTTGGACACGTTTGATTGTGATTTGAAAATTGTGGCAGATTGTTATTGAACACATCAACAAATATACACAACACTTCAATGACATATCGATCATTATTTCAACAATATCGAATACAGATAGAGGGATAACTTACCACATCTGAGTTAATAAATTGACGAACTCGACCTAGAAATTAGTTCCAGATACGACCACCTACTTTGGCTAGATACAGCTGTTGGTGGACAATGAAAGCCGAAGGTTTAAGATATACATACAAGAGATATGTAGCTAGACAGGTAGGTTGGTAGGTGGCAGGAAAATGTATACCCGGCCAAAATCATATAAATAGATACAGAACGATAGGTGAGCAGATATCTTGTATTTTATATAGATAATTTAGATGTGCAGGTGATAAGTAGGTAGACAGGTAGATGGCATGGATGTATACGTAGATCACATAGATAAATATAAATGGTACAGGAAGATAGACTAGCAATTTGCAAGGATGTATATGTCAATAGCATAAATAAGTATACATGTGACAAGTAGGTAGATAGATATATGGCAGAGATGTATACTTAAATCACATAAATAAGTAAACATAAGTGGTAGGTAAGTAGGCTGGTAAGAATGGTAGGGAGTGGGGAATTAGTGGAAAATCATATAAATAAATATACAGATGACAGGTAGATAGACGATCATATGAATAAATATACAGATGACAGGTAGGTAGACAGGTAGATTGCAGGCATGTATACAGAGATCACGTATATAAATATATAGGGGACAAGTACGTATACACGTAGATGTCAGGGTTGTATATGTAGATTGCATGACTAAATTTTAATGGCACACTCAAGTTCAAAGGTAGGTATCAAGGATGTATACGTCCATCGCATAAATAAATATACATGGGACAGGTAGGCAGACAGGTAGATGGCAGGGGTATATGCATAGATCGCATAAACAAATAAATATACAGGTGACAGGTAGATGCATTGGTGTATATGTAGATCGCATAAATAAATATACAGGGACAGGTAAATAGCAGGGATGTATACGAGATGACGTAAATAAATATAAAAATGACAGGTAGGCAGACAGGTAGCTGGCAGGGATGTATGCGTAGATCGCATAAATAAATATACGTGTCACGAGTAGATGCAAGGATGTATGCGTAGATCGCATAAAAAAATATACACGTCACAGGTAGATGCATGGATGTATAGGTAGATCGCATAAATAAATGTAAAAGTGACAGGTAGGTAGACAGGTAGATAGCAGAGATGCACACGTAGATTACATGAATTTATTTAAATTGGACAGCTAATTCAACAGACAGATATCAAGGATGTATACGTAGATTAAACACATTCGTTAATCTACATATCTCAAACGTGTTGTTTGCTGATGACTGTGTTCTCAATACCAACTCTGAAGAAGATGTACAGATGTATATAGACACGTTTTCTATGGCCTATGATATCTCTCTCTCTCTCTCTCTCTCTCTCTCTCTCTCTCTCTAGCGATCGTTCTTTTTTCGGCCATTTTTATCATTCTTTTTGTGATAAATAAACAGCATTTGCCAAGAACGTTTGTTTTACATCACATCGTTTAGTACCATTCTGAACTCTAGTGCTTGTCCTTCGGTGAAGTGTCCGATTTCAACCAGCGTTTACTGGGTTCGCTCTCCGTCAGTCTTTGACTGTCCCCAGCCAACCTGCAAGGCAGCTGGTTGCCTATGATATGTTTAGCCTAACCATTAACATCGGGGGGAAACTAAGATGATTTTTCAGTCTAATGACCCAGTCATCAAAATAAGTACGAAGCGTAAAAAAAAATATGTGGCACTAGTGAGAGTCTCTGGTGTAATGTTGACGGTGTTGAAAACTGTAGAAATAATTTTGTCATTAAACTTGTCATTAATTTTTTTAATATGCCCAAACAGAGGCATCAAAACCTACTCCTATCGATTGTTCTTCTCCGTGCTCATTTTTAACATAGGACCTACGTTTTTATCGTCATTCTCCAATAGACTAGAAACTTGATCTCACCTACAATGAGACCACAGATCACTGACAATATACCCCGATCGCTCTACCAGGGAAACGAACTGAGTTCTTTTGAAGCGAGAGGTGAACTTTCACACCACAGACTCTCCATCTGCCAGGAAGTTGGTACTTAGCAACAATTTGTGTGCCTTTCCCTACCACGCGCATCACCTTCGATACCTTCAGGTTATAACCTTTAACAAGTTTCTTCATTGTTACTCTGTGACATTCCAGGCTGTGTTTGATTGAGTGTGGTCTGATACTCTTCGATGTAGACCACCCGATACAATTGTCTGTTTGAGTTGAGGTTGCAGAGAACAGTTGGGAGCATGGGGAGAAGTTTGTAGAATAGATATCTGTTTGAGTTGAGGTTGGAGAGAACGGTTGGGGACATGGGGAGAAGTTTGTAGAATAGATATCTGTTTGAGTTGAGATTGGAGAGAACGGTTGGGGACATGGGGAGAAGTTTGTAGAATAGATATCTGTTTGAGTTGAGGTTGGAGAGAACGGTTGGGAGCATGGGAGTCGTTTGTAGAATAGATATCTGTTTGAGTTGAGATTGGAGAGAACGGTTGGGAGCATGGGGAGAAGTTTGTAGAATAGATATCTGTTTGAGTTGAGGTTGGAGAGAACGGTTGGGAGCATGGGGAGAAGTTTGTAGAATAGATATCTGTTTGAGTTGAGATTGGAGAGAACGGTTGGGGAGCATGGGGGGAAGTTTGTAGAATAGATATCTGTTTGAGTTGAGATTGGAGAGAACGGTTGGGAGCATGGGGAGAAGTTTGTAGACTAGATATCTGTTTGAGTTGAGATTGGAGAGAACGGTTGGGAGCATGGGGAGAAGTTTGTAGAATAGATATCTGTTTGAGTTGAGATTGGAGAGAACGGTTGGGAGCATGGGGAGAAGTTTGTAGAATAGATATCTGTTTGAGTTGAGGTTGGAGAGAACGGTTGGGGACATGGGGAGAAGTTTGTAGAATAGATATCTGTTTGAGGTGAGATTGGAGAGAACGGTTGGGAGCATGGGGAGAAGTTTGTAGAATAGATATCTGTTTGAGTTGAGATTGGAGAGAACGGTTGGGAGCATGGGGAGAAGTTTGTAGACTAGATATCTGTTTGAGTTGAGATTGGAGAGAACGGTTGGGGAGCATGGGGAGAAGTTTGTAGACTAGATATCTGTTTGAGTTGAGATTGGAGAGAACGGTTGGGGAGCATGGGGAGAAGTTTGTAGAATAGATATCTGTTTGAATTGAGATTGGAGAGAACGGTTGGGGAGCATGGGGAGAAGTTTGTAGAATAGATATCTGTTTGAGTTGAGGTTGGAGAGAACGGTTGGGGACATGGGGAGAAGTTTGTAGAATAGATATCTGTTTGAGTTGAGATTGGAGAGAACGGTTGGGAGCATGGGGAGAAGTTTGTAGAATAGATATCTGTTTGAGTTGAGATTGGAGAGAACGGTTGGGGAGCATGGGGAGAAGTTTGTAGACTAGATATCTGTTTGAGTTGAGATTGGAGAGAACGGTTGGGGAGCATGGGGAGAAGTTTGTAGAATAGATATATGTTTGAGTTGAGGTTGGAGAGAACGGTTGGGGACATGGGGAGAAGTTTGTAGAATAGATATCTGTGTGAGTTGAGATTGGAGAGAACGGTTGGGAGCATGGGGAGAAGTTTGTAGAATAGATATCTGTTTGAGTTGAGATTGGAGAGAACGGTTGGGGAGCATGGGGAGAAGTTTGTAGAATAGATATCTGTTTGAGTTGAGGTTGGAGAGAACGGTTGGGAGCATGGGGAGAAGTTTGTAGACTAGATATCTGTTTGAGTTGAGGTTGGAGAGAACGGTTGGGAGCATGGGGAGAAGTTTGTAGAATAGATATCTGTTTGAGTTGAGATTGGAGAGAACGGTTGGGGAGCATGGGGAGAAGTTTGTAGAATAGATATCTGTTTGAGTTGAGATTGGAGAGAACGGTTGGGAGCATGGGGAGAAGTTTGTAGACTAGATATCTGTTTGAGTTGAGGTTGGAGAGAACGGTTGGGGACATGGGGAGAAGTTTGTAGAATAGATAACTGTTTGAGTTGAGATTGGAGAGAACGGTTGGGAGCATGGGAGTCGTTTGTAGAGTAGATATAGGTGATGTACGGAAATCTACAACTCTGAGGTGGTCAAAGCGGATCTGATCAGATCTAGAGAAAACCGTGGGGTGGCTGCGGTGATATTTAATAAATTGACGTTTCAGGACAAAGACATGTATGTATGGTATCACATAAGCAAACAAAGACATGTATGTATGGTATCACATAAGCAAACAGAGACATGTATGTATGGTATCACATAAGCAAGTAAAGACATGTATGTATGGTATCACATAAGCAAACAAAGACATGTATGTATGGTATCACATAAGCAAACAAAGACATGTATGTATGGTATCACATAAGCAAACAAAGACATGTATGTATGGTATCACATAAGCAAGCAAAGACATGTATGTATGGTATCACATAAGCAAACAAAGACATGTATGTATGGTATCACATAAGCAAGTAAAGACATGTATGTATGGTGTCACATAAGCAAACAAAGACATGTATGTATGGTATCACATAAGCAAGCAAAGACATGTATGTATGGTATCACATAAGCAAGTAAAGACATGTATGTATGGTGTCACATAAGCAAACAAAGACATGTATGTATGGTATCACATAAGCAAGTAAAGACATGTATGTATGGTATCACATAAGCAAACAAAGACATGTATGTATGGTATCACATAAGCAAACAAAGACATGTATGTATGGTATCACATAAGCAAACAAAGACATGTATGTATGGTATCACATAAGCAAACAAAGACATGTATGTATGGTATCACATAAGCAAACAAAGACATGTATGTATGGTATCACATAAGCAAACAAAGACATGTATGTATGGTATCACATAAGCAAACAAAGACATGTATGTATGGTGTCACATAAGCAAGTAAAGACATGTATGTATGGTATCACATAAGCAAACAAAGACACGTATGTATGGTGTCACATAAGCAAACACAATGAATTATCAAATCATAAAACTACCTAAGTAGAGTCGAAGATTGTAATTAGGTCGCGCATCCAATCAGTATTTAAATATACAGATGAGTGAGGACTCGATTTCTTCACGAGATGGATGTGTGAGCCATTGATCACATTCACCAATTAACATAATTGTGAAGAATTCGATCCACTCTATGTAATCACGGCACGCCATTGATTGCCCCAGTGTGGGAGCCTACTTACACGGTATATCTTCTTCTCCCTGCCTGTCACGCCTACTTGGAAGGTATACCAGGTGTACTCGTATTTAAAGTATTTGTCAAAGAGTGTAGTCTCTCTTACTTATCTTAACCACTCTCTCAGACCACTCTCTTAGACTACTCTCTCAGACCACTCTCTCAGATCACTCTCTCAGACCACTCTCTCAGACCACTCTCTCAGACCATGCATGAACAAAGAGAATACCAAAATCAATTTCATGGGATCGGCCGGAAGTTGATTTTTTTGGGTAATTTTCTGGTTCCGTTCATGTCTCGCCTTGAACTTGGTGCACATTTGTTGAGAAAATTGATAATCGTTAACTACTATACGAAGGTTTCGTCCTTATTGGGGCGGAAATGAAGTTGGAATGGATACTTAAAATGTATATTAATATTAAAAGAGGACACGATATGTATGTTAATTATAAATTGTAGGATATATTTGAAGTTGTCGTCATTATATGTTCGTTTTTTGCGCAACATTCAGCATTTCATAGCGACTCGTTTCCTGTTCTGCAGGTACGTTCAATTTGATTATGTGTGTATTATGATCAAGTAACGATCCACTACACATTGTGTTGTTTTGGGACTTAATATGTGTTATCCAATATTAGGCAACGGAAAGAAATAACGAAGTGCACAATAAGCAAAATAAAAGGATACGTCAGTACTAAATTTTATCACGATACAACACATTAAATAGTTTGGACACTAAGCAGATTATCAACAGACAATGCACCTCAAAGCGTAATGTTACTCCGATATAATGAATACACAGCAAAAGGTCGTCCATGCAAAAAGGGAACCACAGAAATAACAGAGGCAATGAAAGGTACGAAGTGCACACAAAAGCCCGTCCTAGAAATCTCCTCTTATCCTGACAGCTGTGGCAAAAACATTATTATAAAAAAAGACAAATATTGTTTTTATCTGCACAGGAGATAAGAAAAAAGATGTATTCTTTCATCATGTTTATTTTATTTTGTCATTGATTGGTTGAGTTGTTATAAAGGGAAGTAATATAGACATTAGATAGAAACTCGCCTTTGCCATAACAGATCTGAACTATGCAGCTGATATCAATCTTGTAGCCATTAGCTATGTTCATGCACACACACTAACAAAAGACACAGAGATTATCAGAAACACACAACAAAAAATGATAGAAGTAATGCTTAACATAGTACAACTAAACTAATGAGAACTAATGAGAAACTCCCCCTCCCTCCCTACTTAAAACAATGAAGCAATAGAAGAAGGTAACGAATTTGTCTTTCTTTCTTTGTCACCAATCCTGTTTTGTCTCACAACGAAGAGATCTCTAGAACGAGCCACACTTCATAAATAGTGTCTTTCGTCGGCTCTTTTATCTCTGGGGTTCACCTTTTGAGTGTTCGACCTTTTGTTTTGTATCCATTGTATCAGAGCAACATTGCTCTCTTTGAAGTACTCTGTCTGTTGGTAATCTACTTTGAGGTGCTCTGTCTGTTGTTAATCTACTTTGAGGTGCTCTGTCTGTTGGTAATCTACTTAGAGGTGCTCTTTCTCTTGGTAATCTACTTAGAGGTGCTCTGTCTGTTGTTAATCTACGTTGAGGTGCTCTGTCTGTTGTTAATCTACTTTGATGTGATCTGTCTGTTGTTAATCTACTTTGAGGTGCTCTGTCTGTTGGTAATCTACTTAGAGGTGCTCTTTCTCTTGGTAATCTTCTTAGAGGTGCTCCTTCTGTTGGTAATCTACTTTGATGTGATCTGTCTGTTGTTAATCTACTTTGATGTTATCTGTCTGTTGTTAATCTACTTTGAGGTGCTCTTTCTCTTGTTAATCTACTTTGAGGTGCTCTTTCTCTTGGTAATCTACTTTGAGGTGCTCTGTCTGTTGGTAATCTACTTAGAGGTGCTCTTTCTCTTGGTAATCTACTTAGAGGTGCTCTGTCTGTTGTTAATCTACTTTGATGTGATCTGTCTGTTGTTAATCTACTTTCAATTTTCAAGTCGAAAGGTCTAGAGCTGAAGGATCTGACTTCATTGCACCGGGTTTTTATCCTACATGACTCGGTCCCTCTCCACAGATGTGGTACGCTACCTGTCGAGAGTATCACATAAAGCACAAACTCCGTAGCACATGCAACAATCCTAGAGGCCTCTGAAAGAAAATGCACATGTGAACAGAACGGCGCGGTCCGGATTCGAACTCACGATCTTCAGAACGCAAGACAAAAGCTTAACCACTCAGATACACAGACCCTAGCTGGTTTAATATTCACGTACCAACTTCAAAATTAACTTACTTGTATTTTATACAGGGAGTTCAAGATAAAAGCAGCCCCATTGATAAATCAAAAGTTGTCAGGTATGCATTGCGCTATGTCTATTTACTATTTAAACCGGTTCTGATTAGCTCGTCCTACGTCACATTGGTTCATGGACCCTTCCCGCACCATAACTGCATACCATGAGAACAAGACTCGCTCACTTGACCTTTACTACGTCATAATTAAACCTTCTCATTTTCATAAGCATATGCCAGATTGACTCCCTTGACGAGGCTGCTTGAACACCATGTATAAGCAGTATCAGATACGAACACTCTGTTTGAAATAAACTTGCAATGTTTGCAGGCAGTAGCAGAAAAAAATGCCTGTTGCAAAATTGTTGGATCCTAAGTGTTGTGTTTGCCTGATAATGGAATTGAATATTATTGTATAAAACGATGGAAAATGAAACTGTAGAGAATGGATTTTTTTTTTTCAAATTATCATAAGCTGTCACTGTTGATCCTTTTGTTGGTCAGGGTGTGCTCTCTCCTTTCTGAAACAGGTGAAGAATATCTAATGTTCCTCCTTCTATTTTTTTAAACAGTCAAAACGTTCTCACATTACACAAAGCACTTACAAATTTATTAGAGATTGAGTGTTAGCTTTGCCCCTTGAACACGGCATAAATAATTTGTCTTATCTAACTCCACTTGAAGCATCATCATCATTAGGTGCCGCCTCCGCATTGAAGGTTCGAATGCAATGAATCACCAGTATCCTCTGCGTTTCGCCTTGGTGTTGCACTCTGCCAGACTATATCCTGTCCATTTCTTTAAATTTCCCTCCCACTTATCTCTCAGTCTTCCTCTTGCTCTTCACCCTTCAACTTTTCCCTCTAGGAAAGATTTTATCAAGGTGTCATGTCTTTTTATGTGTCCAAAATACTTTACTTTTCTGAATTTTATTTCTCTTAATAATTGTTTCTTCATGCCTAGTTTTCCTAAAACTTGTTTATTTGTCTGTTTTTCTGTCCATGAAACCCTGCCTATTCTTCTATATATCCACATCTCAAATGCATCAATTCTGTCTTCTAATGCTTGTTCATTGTCCATGTTTCCGAGCCATACATTAATATAGGATATATATATAGCATTTGATCATTCTCATTTTTAGCCTGTTTGTGATTTGTTTGGATGTCAGTGACTTCTTCTTACAATTGAAAGTATCTTTGGCCCTTCATATTCTCTTTTTAATTTTTGTCTGTCGCTTGGGGGATAGTGACTCGGTCTATTAACCCCGACGTTCTGAGTTCGAATCACGCTGCGGACAGTTTGGTTGCAAATTGTTTCGCGTGGATTTTTACAAAAGGGCGATGGCACCACCCGTTCATAAAGCAATAGCAAACTACTGAACGTAATAATGCCTAGAAAAATCACAAACAGCGTTAAAAAGCTGTGGTTGATTCGCAAAGTCCTGTCAAGGATATGCAATTAACTTGTTTTGTACATCTGCCATCATATGTTATCATCTGAATTGAAGCATACGGCAACAGAAATTTCCTAAAACCAAATCTGTCTTGTTTCCACCTCAATCCTCGACTGCTCTCCCGGTTTATGATTGTGAAAGCATGTGTGGATGTTTTAGTAGCTCCACTTCAATCCTCGACTGCTCTCCCGGTTTATGATTGTGAAAGCATGTGTGGATGTTTTAGTAGCTAGCTTTTTTCTATGGTGAGCCGGCAACCCAACTCAAAACACTTCAGTCTGAATTGAAGAGGGGTTGATTGAATTTAAAACCCTCTTAGTCTGATCCCTATCCTTTGATCTGTTCGACGTGGTTAAACCCTGTCCTCCGATAACAAAAGACCGGCGCGCTCAGGTAAATTTTCTAAAAAATCAGACCACAGTCGTCGCGTGACATAGCTTTCTAGTATTGTTAGATAAAGACAAATTGATTTTAGAAACAACACAACAACAACAACAACAACAACAACAACAACAACAACAACAACAACAACATCAACAACATCAACAACAACAACAACAACAACAACAACAACAACAACAACAACAACAACAACAACAACAACAAAACAACAACAACAACAACAACAACAATATGCTAAATCAAGGTTTATATTATGTTATAAGTTCAGTTTAACACAACATGCTAAATCAAGGTTTATATTATGTTGCAAGTTAAATTTAACACTTATAAATTGTTAACATTTTTCATCAAGGACTCGTAGAACTGTGTAAAGTTGCAGAATACTTTACAATGTTCTATTAAACACTTATAAAAACCAGCCCCTGGTAAAATTGAGGTGAGACGATACAGAGGAAGACAGAGAAAGAAAATGTTGGACAGCCAGACTTCATAGCACGGATGAGCGGCAATATTTGAGAGGATATTAAACACCAGAGACAGAGATTTATGGAGAACCATAATCGCCTACGCCAGTAGGCACAACACCTGATGATTATGATATATCATCATCATCATATCATTGCTTGTTTGTTTGTTGCTTAATGAGATCAAAGCCTCTTAAATTGAGGTTTAATCCCTTTCAACCTAAGGACGAGCCTTTTCTTGGTTATATCAGATCATGTGAGCGAACAACAAAAAATTAATTGCATATCCTTTATATGACTTTCTAACGCTGTTTGTGATTTTTCTTGTCATTATTACTTTCAGTAGTTTGCCATTGCTTTCTGAACGGGTGGTGCCATCGTCTTTTGTAAAAATCCACGCGAAACAATTTGCAATCAAACTGTCCGCAGCGTGATTCGAACTCAGAACGTCTGGGTTAATAGACCGAATCACTATCCCCTAAGCCACAGACGCCACCGAGCCACCAAACATGAACAATAAGAATTAATTATTTCATCTTAAATCGACAACTATTTATAGATCTGCTCAAAGTGCTATAACATCTGTTATGTCGCTAATAACTAATTTAGAATAGCAATTAGAAGAAGCTTGATTGATGTCTTCAATCATATTTCTGTGTTCTAAAATAGTAGTTTTCCGATTCTACAATATTTAAAACTATATTTCAGTCGGACTAATTCATTTTTCTAGTGTCCGTATAACCACGACTATATTTTTTTCTGCATTTTTTTCCGATCCAGAAGCACTTGAGCTGAAAGCTCTTCGGCTCGGTGTCATGGACATCGTAATCCTCCGGCTCGGTGCCACGAACACCGTAAATCTGGAGAACCTGTAGTTTTTCTGCCAGTCCGCGGAGTTGAACCCGCACTTACAGAGAACTAGTCACCCGTAGTCCAACGCGCTACGAACACGCTGGGCAAGCGAGCTTTTCTCATGCATAAATGCTTTTATAAGTTAATTTTGTTTTCTTTTACCTTTGAATAAACAGCAGTAGCTGCTGAAATGTCCAAATGTCTCTTTTATATATCCAAAATACTTCACTATTCTCATTCTTATTTGTAGCATCGGGCAGTTTGTGTGTGTTTTTTTTTCAAAGAAAACTGGTTGATGTTACATATAAGAATGAGAAAATTGTTGTATTTTTGACACAAAAGAGACACAAAGGGCTGGAGAAGAACATCATGGAAGGAAGCATCCCGGCAAAGAGGAGAAGAGGAAAACTACGGAGACGATGGATTCAGGATGTAATTGATGGTTTGAGAATGACGACTGCAGAGGCAGGACATCTGGCCTATGAGAGAGAGATATTCCAAAGGACTGTTAAGGTGGCAAAATTATGCTCATGACAAGCTATTTGATAATGATGATGAACTGGTGAAATACTTAATGAAATTTAACATATAAATAGCTAAGGCGTTGCCTCTCTTGCGATGCTTGTGTTGTTCTGAAGCGAGATAATTAAACTATTCTCACAGTCTATTTCTATTCATTTACCATGAAACTATTTTTTAGGGAAAATTTGTCTAAACCGGTTTTCCTGTGGCAGTAAAAAAATTCCCTCTAAAAAACAAACGCTCACAAAAAAAACTAATCACATTTCTCATTCTGTAAACCCATATTTTAAATTTACTTGTATATACATCTTCTATTAATAATTTCAACATATTTTTATGTTTTGCTTGAACTCTGCTCTTTATAGATCAACGGTTCTCAACATTTTCAGCTGTCACATCTTTTTGAATATAAGACAAGACTCTTATGCCCACTTCCACTTTTTGTGTCCTAATTTGTCCTCGCCTAATTAACTGTCAAGTAGCAGCTTGTCCATTGCGGAACGTCACTCTAATCCCAGCCCGCATGAAAAGCTCTGTCTGTAGCAAGTTCTACCACCTTTTACAACGTCATGTTCAAGGTTTCTTCGATACCCTGCTGCCACCTTAGTCTTCGTCATTCCTTGCTTCGTACTCGAGAAACCAAGCCTTCCATTACCATTTTTGCCATATCACTATGACGTTTAACGTGGCCAAAATAGTTCATCTTCCAGGACATGATGTTATTTCTAAGCCAATACTCCTTGATATTCAGGTCTGTAGGATATCTTTGAATTAATTGTAATTTCCAACAATCAAACGTGACAAACACGTTTCTTATTCTGAGCTTTGTAACAACACTGTCCCCTAAACACAGTAACATTGACAAGAAGATATTTGGGAGAAATGTCAACATTAGATAAAATCAGTGATGTTCTATGTTATTTCTTAAAGAAATTGTCAACTTTCAGTTTTAATGAAAAAAGTACTTAAATGGAAAAAATATGATAATATAAAAACTTATTGAAACACAAAATGCACCAACGTTCATAAAGTTTCACGCCTCCTGATACTGCCTCCGTCTCCTGATACTATCTCAAGTCTCCTGATACTGCTTCAAGTCTCCCCTGATACTGCTTCACGTCTCCCTGATACTGCTTCAAGTCTCCTGATACTGCTTCAAGTCTCCTGATACTGCTTCAAGTCTCCTGATACTGCTTCAAGTCTCCTGATACTGCTTCAAGTCTCCCTGATACTGCTTCTCGTTTCCCTGATACTGCTTCAAGTCTCCCTGATACTGCTTCACGTTCCCTGATACTGCTTCACGTCTCCCTGATACTGCTTCACGCCTCCTGATACTGCTTCTCGTTTCCTGATACTGCTTCAAGTCTCCCCTGATACTGCTTCACGTTTCCCTGATACTGCTTCACGTCTCCCCTGATACTGCTTCACGCCTCCCCTGATACTGCTTCAAGTCTCCCTGATACTGCTTCACGTCTCCCTGATAAGGCTTCACGTCTCCCTGATACTGCTTCAAGTCTCCCCTGATAAGGCTTCACGTCTCCCCTGATACTGCTTCAAGTCTCCCTGATACTGCTTCACGTCTCCCTGATACTGCTTCACGTCTCCCTGATACTGCTTCACGTCTCCCTGATACTGCTTCACGTTTCCCTGATACTGCTTCACGTCTCCCTGATACTGCTTCACGCCTCCTGATACTGCTTCTCGTTTCCCTGATACTGCTTCAAGTCTCCTGATACTGCTTCACGTTTCCTGATACTGCTTCACGTCTCCCTGATACTGCTTCACGCCTCCCCTGATACTGCTTCACGTTTCCCCTGATACTGCTTCAAGTCTCCCTGATACTGCTTCACGTCTCCCCTGATAAGGCTTCACGTCTCCCCTGATAAGGCTTCACGTCTCCCCTGATACTGCTTCAAGTCTCCCTGATACTGCTTCACGTCTCCCTGATACTGCTTCACGTCTCCCTGATACTGCTTCACGTCTCCCTGATACTGCTTCACGTCTCCCCTGATACTGCTTCACGTGTCTCCTGATACTGCTTCACGTCTCCCCTGATACTGCTTCACGTCTCCCCTGATACTGCTCACGTCTCCCCTGATACTGCTTCAAGTCTCCCTGATACTGCTTCAAGTCTCCCTGATAAGGCTTCACGTCTCCCTGATACTGCTTCAAGTCTCCCCTGATACTGCTTCACGTCTCCCTGATACTGCTTCACGTCTCCCTGATACTGCTTCACGTCTCCCTGATACCTGATACTGCTTCACGCCTCCCTGATACTGCTTCACGTCTCCCTGATAAGGCTCACGTCTCCCCTGATACTGCTTCACGTCTCCCTGATACTGCTTCAAGTCTCCCTGATACTGCTTCAAGTCTCCCTGATACTGCTTCAAGTCTCCCCTGATACTGCTTCAAGTCTCCCTGATACTGCTTCACGTCTCCCATGATAAGGCTCACGTCTCCCCTGATACTGCTTCACGTCTCCCTGATACTGCTTCAAGTCTCCCTGATACTGCTTCAAGTCTCCCTGATACTGCTTCAAGTCTCCTGATACTGCTTCACGTCTCCCTGATAAGGCTCACGTCTCCCCTGATACTGCTTCACGTCTCCCTGATACTGCTTCAAGTCTCCCCTGATACTGCTTCAAGTCTCCCTGATACTGCTTCAAGTCTCCCCTGATACTGCTTCAAGTCTCCCTGATACTGCTTCACGCCTCCTGATACTGCTTCTCGTTTCCCTGATACTGCTTCAAGTCTCCCCTGATACTGCTTCACGTCTCCCTGATACTGCTTCACGCCTCCCCTGATACTGCTTCACGTTTCTCCTGATACTGCTTCAAGTCTCCTGATACTGCTTCACGTCTCCCTGATAAGGCTTCACGTCTCCCTGATACTGCTTCAAGTCTCCTGATAGGCTTCACGTCTCCCTGATACTGCTTCACGTCTCCCCTGATACTGCTTCACGTCCCCTGATACTGCTTCACGTCTCCCTGATACTGCTTCACGTCTCCTGATACTGCTTCACGTCTCCTGATACTGCTTCACGCCTCCTGATACTGCTTCACGTCTCCCTGATAAGGCTCACGTCTCCCCTGATACTGCTTCACGTCTCCCTGATACTGCTTCAAGTCTCCCCTGATACTGCTTCAAGTCTCCCTAAGGCTTCACGTCTCCCTGATACTGCTTCAAGTCTCCCTGATACTGCTTCACGTCTCCTGATACTGCTTCACGTCTCCTGATAAGGCTCACGTCTCCCTGATACTGCTTCACGTTTCCCTGATACTGCTTCACGTCTCCCCTGATACTGCTTCACGTCTCCCTGATACTGCTTCACGTTTCCCTGATACTGCTTCACGTCTCCCTGATACTGCTTCACGTCTCCCCTGATACTGCTTCACGTCTCCCCTGATACTGCTTCACGTTTCTCCTGATACTGCTTCACGTCTCCCTGATACTGCTTCACGTCTCCCCTGATACTGCTTCACGTCTCCCTGATACTGCTTCAAGTCTCCTGATACTGCTTCACGTCTCCTGATACTGCTTCACGTCTCCTTGATAAGGCTCACGTCTTCCTGATACTGCTTCACGTCTCCCTGATACTGCTTCGCGTCTCCTGATACTGCTTCAAGTCTCCCCTGATACTGCTTCACGTCTCCCATGATAAGGCTTCACGTCTCCTGATACTGCTGCATGTCTCCCTGATACTGCTTCACGTTTCCCTGATACTGCTTCACGTCTCCCCTGATACTGCTTCACGTCTCCCTGATACTGCTTCACGTTTCCCTGATACTGCTTCACGTCTCCCCTGATACTGCTTCACGTCTCCCTGATACTGCTTCACGTCTCCCTGATACTGCTTCACGTCTCCCCTGATACTGCTTCACGTCTCCCTGATACTGCTTCAAGTCTCCCTGATACTGCTTCACGTCTCCCTGATAAGGCTCACGTCTCCCCTGATACTGCTTCACGTCTCCCCTGATACTACTTCAAGTCTCCCCTGATACTACTTCAAGTCTCCCCTGATACTGCTTCACGTCTCCCCTGATACTGCTTCCGTCTCCTTGATAAGGCTCACGTCTTCCCTGATACTGCTTCACGTCTCCTGATACTGCTTCGCGTCTCCTGATACTGCTTCAAGTCTCCCCTGATACTGCTTCACGTCTCCCATGATAAGGCTTCACGTCTCCCCTGATACTGCTGCATGTCTCCCCTGATACTGCTTCACGTCTCCCCTGATACTGCTGCATGTCTCCCCTGATACTGCTTCACGTCTCCCATGATACTGCTGCATGTCTCCCCTGATACTGCTTCACGTTTCCCCTGATACTGCTTCATGTCTCCCCTGATACTGCCTCACATTCCTTCCCTGATAGTGGCTCACGCCTCCCCTAATAATGCTTCTCGCATCCTCTGATACTGTCTCATGCCTCCCTTAATACTGCCTCACGCCTCCGCTGATGCTGGCTCACGCCTCTCTTGATACTGCCTCACACCTACCCTGACGATCTCTCATCACTTCCTGTAGATGTCGCCTCCCGGTTTGAGAACCACTATTATAGAACGAGTTAAAGATGACGTATTAGCTCGTGGGCGGATCACAACTGTTAATCTTCAAATATGATCTGAAATGTGAATTGTAATACTAGGCGTAGACATAATCCGATGTTGACAGCTGGTAAAGTTGAATGGGTAAAATTTACTGAGATTTTTTATGAAAGACTTGTCAATATGTTGCACATTTCCTGAATCTATGGAGATCTAATCTTTGTTTGAATGTGAGATTTGTTTCAGTGACAGAAATAGTAGAATAGATAACACGTCGTAAGAGGAAGGTGACTAGAGCGAAGTAATAGAACAAATAGAACTAGCATGTGTGAAGTGAAAGGTGACTAGAATGCAATAATAGAACAAATAGATTTAACCTGAATGAAGTGAAAGGTGACATATAAGAAATAATAGAACAAATAGATCTAGCATGAATGAAGTCAATGGTGACATGTAAGAAATAATTGAACAAATAGATCTAGCATGAATGAAGTCAATGGTGACATGTAAGAAATAATAGAACAAATAGATCTAGCATGAAGGAAGTCAATGGTGCCATGTAAGAAATAATTGAACAAATAGCCTAGCAGGAATGAAGTGAATGGTGACATGTAAGATCTAATTATCTTCTTCTTTGCATTCGTTCTTTACGACCAATTTTAATCACTCTTTGTGATATGTTTGATCTTTGCCAAGAACGTGTATACGTTGCACATTGGTTTGGTAGGCCCCTAAACGCATAGACTTCTACACGTTTAGAACATGTGCATCCGATTTCATCCAAACCTCATCAGTCACCTCTTACGACATGCGTGGCAGGTAACAAAGGTTCTATTCTTTACACCCCAAATTTGGGACCCGGTAACCACTCGTGCGAGAAATAATTATAACTACACCTACAATGTTTTAGTGAAAGCTGCGTAAAAGCACATAGTAGAGCAAAATACACTTATCACATGTGAAGTGAAAGGTAACATTTATTTTATTTTATCGTGCCAATGCTACTTAGTTGTAGCCTAGTGCTGAATTCTTTTGTTATTTCTCTTGTCCCTCTCATATAGTTTTTGTGATGGATTACTCCAAGTTTTTTTACATGATTCTTACTTCATTTATCCATCCTTTTTTTCGTCTTCCTGTCGCCTTTTACCCCGATATTTTGCTGTAGAAAGATTTACTCGCAATGGTCTGGTTAAATAGAACATCAGGAAAGAAGGCGAGAGGCAGACCACGAAAAAGTTGATTAGATGTCATAGCAGAATTCTGTCAAAAATAACTATCATCCATGCCATTAGAGCAGCGCAAAAAAAAACCGATAAGCACGATACTGGGCAACAACCCGGTAGCAATGTGACGACAATAGAAGAAGAAGAATGTCTGGTTGAATAAATCGTTTCTAGGTGATCAAACTATTTAATTCTCTGTCTTTAATTAATTTTACTTTCTTTTCAAACGCTCCGCCTCGATCACTTGTTAAACCACTCTTTGTGATTTGTATGTGATCTGAGCCTAAGAGCGATTGTATATTGTGCCAGTTATGCGATTACAAGTGACCAGAAATCCGATTTCTGCAACGCTTTTAGTTAATAGGTAGCTTGACTAGGCGCCTACCTCAGTCGCCTCTAACGACATGCCATATAGGTCGTAGTATTACTAGTCTTTGCTTCCCTTGAGAACCCCGACAATACAATAAAGCACGGTCTTGCTTCAATCTTCTCTCTCATGTTGGTATTTGAGAATGTCTTTTTGTGTTACTGATGACCTTAGAAGACATTGCAATTCACATGTGATTGTTTTCTATGTCTATGCTTTATTCATTGGGCTGCCTTTTACCACCCAGCTTTTTCCTGCTGGCTATAATAAGATATATATATATATATATATATATATATATATATGGTCATTTATTGACGAGTAGTTATTTTTTTTAAATATTGCTTATTATGCCTCCCTTGAATTAACTGTGTAACACTAAGGAAATAACTGCGTACATAAAGAGTTAAACCTCTCTTCTTGTGGGTGTAATTCTAATAGCTTCTTTTCTTGAATCGCTCAATCTCAAATATTTAGTTGCTCATCTTAAACGTTGCTAATCTTGTTCAACTCTTCATAAACAATCCCTCGCTGAGATTCGATTCACTGGCAGTACCAGATTTCAATCAATTAAGAAATCAAATTCATCGTGAAATTCCGAATGAAGGTGTGGCTTAGAATGAAGTTTATGTAAACACTTGAGTTATGTTATCGATTGCGTAATAAAGTAGAAGACAAGTGAAGATGATGACATGGGAATTATCGTGGGAACTAACGAAGAGGCTTGAAATGCATTGTCTTCGATGGCGACATAGCACTGTTAGCATACACTAAAGATGACTGACAGGAGAAAACAGAGTTAAATCTAGTGACCAAATCAGTAGGTCTAAATATTAATACTAATAAAAATCAAGGTAATACAAATAAATGCATAGTAGATTATGGTAGAGGGAAGATAAATATAAGAAGTAAAAGAATTCACATTTTGGGGGATTTGTGTAACCATAGATGGGGATGTAGGAACAGACATCAACGCAAGAATTGAAATGTCAACGGCATCATTCAGATCGTTGGACAATATACGGAGTTCAACAGCTCACAGGACACAGACTAAATTCAATATATAAATATGAAATGTGCGTTCAGTCTTACTGTATGGATCAGAGACATGAAAAACAAGTACACAAACAGACAGTCGCATAAGAAACTTTGAGAAAAGATGTCTCAAAGGAATTCTTCTAATTCGTTGAGATCAGAGAATATATAATAATAAGATCACCCAACTTACAGGCATCAATAATATCAACGAGGAAATAGAAAGTAGGAGATGGAAGTGGTTGGGACATACATTAAGAATGCAGACGACCAGACACCAACATGTGACTATAAAATAGAATCTAGCAGGCAAGAGAGGTAGGGAACGACCTAGAGAAACATGGAGACGAACTGTAGAACAGAGAAAGAGAAGAGATAGGAAAGACCTGGAATTAACAAATCTGGCTTGCTCAAGACAGATCTGGTTGGGGGGAATTTGTTGTTGCCTTATTCTTCAAGAAGGGAACACTTAATACTTTTTTTTGTTCTCTGCGTTAGTTCTTCACGTCTTGTTGGCCCTTCTTTCCGTGTAATTCTTAAAATAACAACAGATTAAATAGTTAAACCTAACAAGAATGTCCTGTCATCGTCTACCACGGTGATCCACACTGAACAAATATAGCGAGTACACAACAAGAGAAAGACCACGCAAAAGATGGAGCGACAGCATGAAGAAAAACCTAAGAAAATGAATAGCTGCTTACAAAGGGCCTTAGTACAAGCAAACATAGAATCACTACACCCCTCTCCCCAAACACTTCTATAAAGAAGTAAATGGTGGAAGAGAAGAAGAAGAAGAAGTTGGCTGTCTTTGTAACCTTGTTAATGGTCTGTGTAGAAAAGTGTGATACATTTTGTTACTAGTTTGCAACGTTAACCAAACAGATACGGTACTTGCAGCTTTCGGTCCAATACATATGAGTTTCACCAGCAAGTTAATACTTTTTGTTTCTTTCTTTTCTTCAATCATGTTTTGCCTCACAGCGTCAGGATAAGAAGAGATTTCTAGAACGGACTTTTGTGTACGCTTCATAAACAGTGTATTTCGTCGCCTCTGTTATCTGTGAGGTCCACCTTTTGCGTGGCCGGCCTTTTGCTTTGTACCCACTGTATCGGAGTAACATTGCTTTGTGAGACGCACTGTCTGTTGGTAATCTGATTATGTGGCCGATCCATTTAATTTGTTGTTTCTTGATGAAGTTCAGTACTGATGTTGTACCCACTTTTTTTCCTGATGTCTTCATTCCTAAACCAGTCTCTTCTTGTTACTCCCAGCATTCTACACAGAAGTGTCTCTGTCGTGACAAGTTTTTTTCTCTCTCATTTGATTTCAATGTCCAGGTTTGGCACTGATAGCATAATGTTGGAAGACATAAGAAAGTTAATTATCATTTAAGAATAACATTATGCCTACACAATTGTTACCATCTTTCTTCTTCTTTATCTTGGAACGCTCCATATCGACCATTTGTTAAACCACTCTTTGTGGTTTGTATGTTATCCAAGCTTAAAAGCGATTGTATGTTGTGCCAGTTATGTTACAACAAGTAGGCCAGCACATCCAATTTCTGCGCTTCTTTTTATTTACTAGGTAGCATCCCTAGGGCCTACATCAGTCGCCTCTTCATACATGCAATGTAGGCTGTAGTGGTACTATTCTTTGCTTCCCTTGCGTGTCCCGGTACCACATGGGTGGTTCAGTCAATCAATCGCTCATATTCTAAAGAAAATAGGTGACAAATGTTTGGATCGATCTTATTGATTTAACGTTAGTTGGTTTAGCATTGCGTTTTATCATATCATGACCACATGTGCTGTGAAGTGTCGTGGGGTGTTTTAGTTTTCAATCATGGACTAGTTGTGCTGCGTCAGTAGTTGTTAGTCCATGTTATCGCACGATCTCTGTAATGTTATTGATCCATCGTGTTCTCTATCCTCCTCGTGACTTGAAGCTGTTTATTTATTTTTATTTTTACAATTGTTATTGCTAGGCGCGTGATTGGGGTAAATCTGTTTACATACTCAGTAAATAATCCAACTATTTTATTTTCTGTGTCTTTCGGTTTGGTCGCTGGAGGGTGTAACTTCAACGATGTTTCTAGTGTTCTCATTTCTCAATCTATATCGTCTTGTAACATTGACTGCTTTTCCTTAAACAATTTATTTGAAATATTGTAATGTCTCTCTTAAAGTCTAGTTATGAACCACGTTTGATTCACGGAGAATAACAGAGAGTTGGTAAACAAAAATATACAGTTTATGAGCTGTTGCTTGTTTGATTCTGTAATATAAGTGTTATAGAAGAATCCTTAGTGTGTCATGGACAGAGATGAGAGCAGATAGATATATCAAGAAAGAGCTCAAAATTAAAGAAAACTGGCTGATGCTACAAATAAGAAAGAGAAAACTGAGGTATTTTGGACATGTGGAAAGACACGAAGGGCTTGAGAAGACCATCATGGAAGGAGACATACCGGCAAAGAGAAGAAAAGGAAGACAACGGAGAAGATAGATTCAGGATAGCTACTTCTAGAATTAGGATGAAGGGTGAAGCCGTTACTGCTGTCCTCCATTTGCTCTCTTGGACTCCATTTACTGCGGCCGTTGTTGTAGCTGACTCTCAGTGATCCTGACTCTTTACAAGATTCAAAAGGGCAGGTTTCGGTATTAGTGGATTTCGTCTTTAGAAGTTTCTAACCTCTAGAGGCAGGTTAAGATCTACTGTCATGGACATGCATGTGTTTGTTGAAGATGGATAAGGGGGGTTGTTCTTCGGTTTCTTCGCCACTGTCTGTTGAATAAGAACACTAAAATAGATGTTGAATCGATCCAGCAATTTAAACCAGTTTGGAGTTACCCGTTGTAAAGTAGACCTGGATGTCTGAGGTGCAGAATGAGAATTGTGTTTAATCAGGGAGCTATGGGTAACATCAGTATACATACTCTTCGATATCTGTTGGGGAGACTGAGCACATATGGGTCTGCCTGGAGTGCATTAACGTCATTTTAGTAACCAATAACCAATCAAGCCCATATTGATTTGGTTTGCTAATTTACCTATTTTCATAGCTTTTGTAAAAGTGATGTTCATTTTCATGTTGTAATATTTCCTATATATTAATTGTGATGTATTTACCTGTTGTTGGAGTTTGTTTTCCCTTTTGTAGGTTAGACTCAATGTGACTATATACAGGTTGTTTCCGCTACATGTAAGTCCAATTAATTATACTTTTCTTTTTGTTTCAGTTACGTCATGTTGCCATAGATACCATTATGGTTTGTTTTCTTTGTTTACCTGCTATAAATTCAGGCGTAGTCATTGCGCCTAATATTGCGCCTGTCTTATTTTTGCATGAAGGCTTTCTTTATTTTGTCCCCATTGTCCCTCGTCATTCAAGCGAACCTCTTACTCCGACTTCAGAGGTACATGTAATTTAGATCTCCAAGTAAAGGATCAGGGTCTTCTGTAATTTAACCACATACCGTGTGCACACCGAGAATTGTGGCCAGGCTGGTCTTGAACCTCACAATTTCAACGACATTTGGTCACTAGGCTAGAGTGTTATCAACTTAACTATCGGCGATTCAAATATAATTGTTGATACTTTTCTTCTATTTCAACCATTTCATGTTTCTTCTTTAGTAAACTCACTCTTGTTCACCAACCTCCACCCTACCCAACAACCACCCCTCCCTATCCAACATAACCACCCCCTACCCCACACACACCCCACCGTGCGTAGACGTAATGTAGTAATAAAAGGCTCTTGAATCAATCATACCGCCTGTGTGGTGAGGGGGCCAGCAAAGAATAGTACCACCTGCGACCTACAAGGCGTGTGTGGTAAGAGGCGACTGAGGTAGGGAAATAGGAAAGCTACCCTAGTAAATAAAAAGCATCGTAGAAATTGAATATGCTGGCCTACTTGTAGGCGCATAACTGGCACAACGTACAATCGCTCTTAGGCTCAGATCACAAAACAAATCCCAGAGAGTGGTTTAGCAGGTGATAATTATGGAGCGTTAGAAGAAGAAGATTATCTACTAATCTGCGTCAATCCAATACTAATCTTTCTTAAACTTACTTGTTGAAGATCACCCAGTCGTAGGAAATTAGACCTTGGATTTCCATAACAAAGATTTAGAGTTCGTTTCCATATCTACAAGGAAAATAATGGAATATGTTGCAATGACCTCTGACTTCAGAGTAGAACAAGTCAAACTTCCAGTGCTGTCAGAGATAGACTAAAACAAAGTGGCCTCATTTGCAGGTTAAGAATCGCTTGATAATTAAAAAACCAAATAATTATAAGACGTTCTAAAAAGTCTAAAGACTTCATTGCACTGGATTTCTCAATATGGTTCGGCTCCACTCTTCTAAAATGGCCCGCCGGTTGCCGAAAGCATTACGCTAAGCATGTATAGGTAGTGTTGGCCCACCGGTTGCCGAAAGCATTACGCTAAGCATGTATAGGTAGTGTTGGCCCGCCGGTTGCCGAAAGCATTACGCTAAGCATGTATAGGTAGTGTTGGCCCGCCGGTTGCCGAAAGCATTACGCTAAGCATGTATAGGTAGTGTTGGCCCACCGGTTGCCGAAAGCATTACGCTAAGCATGTATAGGTAGTGTTGGCCCGCCGGTTGCCGAAAGCATTACGCTAAACATGTATAGGTAGTGTTGGCCCACCGGTTGCCGAAAGCATTACGCTAAACATGTATAGGTAGTGTTGGCCCGCCGGTTGCCGAAAGCATTACGCTAAACATGTATAGGTAGTGTTGGCCCGCCGGTTGCCGAAAGCATTACGCTAAGCATGTATAGGTAGTGTTGGCCCACCGGTTGCCGAAAGCATTACGCTAAACATGTATAGGTAGTGTTGGCCCGCCGGTTGCCGAAAGCATTACGCTAAGCATGTATAGGTAGTGTTGGCCCACCGGTTGCCGAAAGCATTACGCTAAACATGTATAGGTAGTGTTGGCCCGCCGGTTGCCGAAAGCATTACGCAAACATGTATAGGTAGTGTTGACTGCCGGTTGCCGAAGCATTACGCTAAACATGTATAGGTAGTGTTGGCCCGCCGGTTGCCGAAAGCATTACGCTAAACATGTATAGTGACTTAGCACGGCCGGTTGCCGAAAGCATTACGCTAAACATGTATAGGTAGTGTTGCCGCCGGTTGCCGAAGCATTACGCTAAACATGTATAGGTAGTGTTGGCGCCGGTTGCCGAAAGCATTACGCTAAACATGTTAGTAGTGTGGCCCGCCGGTTGCGTAAAGCATTACGCAAACCATTGGTATGTGTATGCCGCGGTTGCCGAAAGCATTGCTAAACATGTATAGGTAAATAGTTGCCCCGGTTGCCGAACATACGCAAACATGTATGGTAGTGTTGGCCGCCGGTTGCCGAAAGCATTACGCTAAACATGTATAGGTAGTGTTGGCCCGCCGGTTGCCGAAAGCATTACTCTAAGCATGTATAGGTAGTGTTGGCCCACCGGTTGCCGAAAGCATTACGCTAAACATGTATAGGTAGTGTTGGCCGCCGGTTGCCAAAGCATTACGCTAAACATGATAGGTAGTGTTGGCATGCCGGTTGCCGAAGCTTACGCTAAACATGTATAGGTAGTGTTGGCCCGCCAGTTGCCGAAAGCATTACGCTAAACATGTATAGGTATGTTGGCCGCCGGTTGCCGAAAGCTTCGCTAAACATGTATAGGTAGTGTTGGCCGCCGGTTGCCAAAGCATTACGCTAAACATGTATAGGTAGTGTTGGCCCGCCGGTTGCCGAAAGCATTACGCCAAACATGTATAGGTAGTTTGGCCCGCCGTTGCCGAAAGCATTACGCTAAACATGTATAGGTAGTGTTGGCCCGCCGGTTGCCGAAAGCATTTACGCTAAACATGTCATGTTGTGTTTGGCCCGCCGGTTGCCGAAAGCATTACGCTAAACATGTATAGGTAGTGTTGGCCCGCCGTTGCCGAAAGCATTACGCAAACATGTATAGGTAGTGTTGGCCGCCGGTTGCCAGAAAGCATTACGCTAAACATGTATAGGTAGTGTTGGCCCGCCGGTTGCCGAAAGCATTACGCTAAGCATGTATAGGTAGTGTTGGCCCGCCGGTTGCCGAAAGCATTACGCTAAACATGTATAGGTAGTGTAGCCAGCCGGTTGCCGAAAGCATTACGCTAACATGTATAGGTAGTGTTGGCCCACCGGTTGCCGAAGCATTACGCTAAACATGATAGGAGTGTTGGCCCGCCGGTTGCCGAAAGCATTACGCAAGCATGTATAGGTAGTGTTGGCCCGCCGTTGCCGAAAGCATTACGCTAAACATGTAGGTAGTGTGGCCGCGGTTGCCGAAAGCATTACGCTAAACATGTATAGGTAGTGTTGGCCCGCCGGTTGCCGAAAGCATTACGCTAAACTGTATAGGTAGTTGGCCACCGGTTGCCGAAAGCATACGCTAAACATGTATAGGTGATAGTTGGCCCGCCGGTTCCAAAGCATTACGCTAAACATGTATAGGTAGTGTTGCTCACCGGTTGCCGAAGCATTACGCTAAACATGTATAGGTAGTTTGGCCACCGGTTGCCGAAAGCATTACGCTAGCATGTATGGTAGTGTTGGCCCGCCGGTTGCCGAAAGCGTTACGCTAAACATGTATAGGTAGTGTTGGCCGCCGGTTGCCAAGCATTACTCTAAGCATGTATAGGTAGTGTTGGCCGCGGTTGCCGAAAGCATTACGCTAAGCATGTACAGGTAGTGTTGGCATGCCGGTTGCCGAAAGCATTACGCTAAGCATGACAGGTGTGTTGGATGCCGGTTGCCGAAAGCATTACGCTAAAGCATGATAGGTGTGAGTTGGCCGCCGGTTGCCGAAAGCATTACGCTAAGCATGTACAGGTAGTGTTGGCCCACCGGTTGCCGAAAGCATTACGCTAAGCATGTACAGGTAGTGTTGGCATGCCGGTTGCCGAAAGTATTACGCTAAGCATGTATAGGTAGTGTTGGCACGCCGGTTGCCGAAAGCATTACGCTAAGCATGTATAGGTAGTGTTGGCACACCGGTTGCCGAAAGCATTACTCTAAGCATGTATAGGTAGTGTTGGCATGCCGGTTGCCGAAAGCATTACTCTAAGCATGTATAGGTAGTGTTGGCACACCGGTTGCCGAAAGCATTACTCTAAGCATGTATAGGTAGTGTTGGCATGCCGGTTGCCGAAAGCATTACTCTAAGCATGTATAGGTAGTGTGCAACAATCCTAAAGATCTCCTGAAACTAATGACTTTTGAACAGAACGTCACGGTCTGATTCGACCACAACCTTTGAAACTCAATGAGAACAAGATCAACCACTGGCCAAGAAAAGACTGTGTTCCGCCACCAAGTCAAATTTGGAAATATTAAAATTCATATTTAACTTCTATCAAATCTACCACCATGAAACAGAAGGGAAGGTGAATCCGAACCAATAATTCACGTTATGAAATCGGATGTGGTAGTCTGAACAGTGCAGATATCGCAACTTTTCTGTAAACATATCACAATCTATATACTCTTAAATGGCGAAAATCACACACAAAAATCACATTACATTATACGTATAATGTAATATAAATACGTATTACATTCTTATACTTCTTAGTACTTTCTCTTCCCATGCTTTGTAATCTATATGGGTATATGTTGCATGTATTACATTCTTATGCTTCTTAGTACTTTCTCTTCCCATGCTTTGTAATCTATATGGGTATATGTTGCATGTATTACATTCTTATGCTTCTTAGTACTTTCTCTTCCCATGCTTTGTAATCTATATGGGTATATGTTGCATGTATTACATTCTTATGTTTATACTTTCTCTCCATGCTTTGTAATCTATATGGGTATATGTTGCATGATTACATTCTTATGCTTCTAGTACTTTCTTCATGCTTATAATCTATATGGGTATATGTTGTATGTATTACATTCTTATGCTTCTTATACTTTCTCTTCCCATGCTTTGTAATCTATATGGTATATTTGCATGTATTACATTCTTATGCTTCTTAGTACTTTCTCTTCCCATGCTTTGTAATCTATATGGGTATATGTTGCATATATTCAAGTTATATATTTACTAGATGTTTCTTTGTTTCTTTTCCGTTCTATTTCTAGTTTTTATGTGTGTTTTTGTGTTACATTTATTTCGTTATTTGTTTTTATTCCAGATTTTCCTTAGATACGTTTGTATTTGGTCGTCCATTTGTGTTTCATTTTAATTTGTCACTCCTGTTTGTTCGTTTGCTTGATAAAGGCCTTGTTGGTCGAAACGTTGCTGTTATCGTCACTGTTTCTGTATTTTGTAAAACTATAGTACTTTGTTTGTACGTGTTTCACAAAAATCACACATTTTATAATGTTTATATTATGAGTGTCTGTAACGTAAGAGGTAGTGAGCCCGATCACAACCCAAGCCTACCTGGTTTAAACTCAGCAGTGGACATGTTTAGAAGCAAATTGATTCCTGGGGATTTTACAAACGGTAAAAGTAGACCTCACCGTTCATAAAGCAAAGACAAACTACTAAACGTATAAGTGGTGCCTAGACAATCGACCAATTGTTTACTGTGGCCGTCGACGTCCTGTAAATGATATATCACGATTTTCATTCCATATTAGAATAGGCAAAGAAGAAGAAGAGGAAAAAGAAGAACAATAAGAAAAAATGCATTTACAAGTAATAATCCTAATTGTTCTCTTTATATTCACCATTGATCAAGTTTCCATCCCATCTTCTGTAAACTGATATTGTAAAAGATATAATTCAACTCTAACATGAAATAATTCATCCAACAGAAAAAAAAGGCAGTAAATATTTTATGATGGACTTTCCCTTGTGTTGAAATTATGGCAGTTATAAAAAATAATATCTACATAAATTCTTATCCAAATATTTAATTTGTTTGTCTATTTAATATACACTGAACATTCTCCTCAATAAACAAATAAATTAGTGGCAATTTTGTTTGTTTAATTTCAGGCAAACAATTCCAACAACTTGTGCATAGGCGGCGCCAATCAGAATATCCAATAACGCACAGAATCGGTTTACATAAATAGATGATATAAGAAACAAGGATAATATAGAATTTTATAATATATGTGAGCGACGGAGTCTTTCCGATCAGAGGAGGTTCAGGGTTGTGAATCCCAGTCGCTGACCAGATTGAGATAGATGGGTGTCGATATTGCTATATAATTACAAGAAAAGAATGACATACCAAATATGTCAAAAGATCGACATACCAAATATGCGAAAAAATCGACATACCAAATATACAAAATGATCGACGTACCAAATATGCGAAAAAATCGACATACCAAATATGTAAAAATAAGTCGACATACCAAATATACAAAAAGATCGACATACCAAATATACAAAAAGATCGACATACCAAATATACAAAATGATCGACATACCAAATATGCAAAAAGATCGACATACCAAATATGCAAAAAGATCGACATACCAAATATACAAAAAGATCGACATACCAAATATGCAAAAAGATCGACATACCAAATAGCTGCAGAAGATCGACATACCAAATATGCGAGAAGATCGACATACCAAATATACAAAAATAAGTCGACATACCAAATATACAAGAAAAAAGACATACCACAGGTATAACACCTGAGATTCAGTGTTATACCTGTAATTTTCTTTTACCAACAGTACACGGTTGGTCAAAGGTCAGCACCACACCGTCAGCTTTCCCTTCCCAGTGTTTGTCTGGTACCTAATTGAGACTATTTTGACATGAGAGAAACTGTTCGGTATGAAAAATGTTGCACTCCCAGTGTAGAATTTGATCCTGGAACCTCGCGACTTCCAAACAATACACTAACCGCTACACTATCCCGGCTCTCTAAACCTATGATGCATAGATCTCCTGAAATCTCTACCATTATGGCGATCATGTGCCATCTTCGCTCGTTAGCCAAATAAATTTGTTACCAGAACGGGTTATTTAAAGAAAGGTCTTGGTCCATATTTTTGGTTGCCTTGACCCATAAAATGTTATGTCAGTTATCAGTTATATGAGAACTATCATCATAGCACTCCGGACACGTCCATAGGTGTTCCGATCTCCGTCTCAACAAATCCAGCAACGTCCAGCGGCCAAACACGCCAGTTCGATGTTGATTAATCAATCTCTTTGCATATTTGGTATGTCGCTCTTTTCGGGCTGCACCAATATTGACACGAATCACTCTCAATCTGGTCAGCGAGTGGGATTCACAACCCTGAAACTCTTCTGTTCGGAAAAACTCTCTCAATGCGTTAAGAATGCCATTTCGGTCCATGACAGCTCCCTCTGATATTGTAGCCATGCCAATAAAAGGTTATGTGTTCCCTTCAATCTGTTATGTTTATATTCTTCATCCAATTTTCCTAATTATTGACCATACTTTAACTTTCTTGTCAACTCCATGCCACTCTAAGCTTCATTAAGGGCGTTCAATTTACTGAGCGACGGTTTGTTTCCCGTTGAGTTTAATATGATACGTTGAATGTTTACATTGTTTGTCGTCATGTTGAATTTCTCGTTTGGTAATGACACAATGGAAATGAAAGGTGAGATAACAAGTCATTTATAACAAACATCTTTTTGGCGTGTTTGTCGAAAACAAGAAAGAAAGCTCACATAGGAAAGTATCTCTCGTTGTATCCTGATTTCCTGGTTTCCGAGCATGAATCAGTACTGATGTCAGAATGAACACATAAGCGCGTGCGTTTATGTCGCGTAATGGGTTTTCCATATTCCCAGGGCATAAGTTAGTTTAATGCTTGTGGGGCGGGTTGAATTGAGAATCGTTTAATGGCATGGGAAACATCACAACCAAATCTCAATTGCTTGAAATCGATCCAACAACATTGTGTCCTGATGATTGTTGCTTATTCAAAGCTTGGACAGGAAGTGATTGTAGTGTTTGTATGTATGTACCTGAGACAAATATCAGCTGCGGTAACGTAGTGTTTGATGATATCAGAGAAATGTGTGGTCAACCACCAGTAACAACTGTTATTATAAGAAGGAGAAAATTAATATATGTTGGACACACCTTGAGAAGAAATGATCAAAGAATATCAAAGCAGGCATTGAAGTGGAATGCAAAGGGTTCAAGAAAGAGAGGACGACCTAAGGAGACCCTGAAACGAAGTTTGCTGAGAGAAGCCAGAAATATCAGTCTCAGTTTCATGGAGGTTATTAAGCGAGTTGCCCAGGATAGAGCGGTATGGATAAATTGCTTGCAGGCCCTATGTAACGTATAACGGTAGGAGAAGAATTATTATTAAAGTAGTGGTTATTAGACTTCTTCGTAAGCGTGTGGTCCCAGGATTGAGTTTCCAAGTTAAAGTGAGATATTTACCGACCGTAACGGACCTTAAGGAATATTACCCATGCGAAATGAGATGCCTGAGGAAAGCAGTAAATAAAACAAGAAGAGACCATATAAGAGATGAGGAAATTAGAAGAACAGTCGGAACAATACCTGCTATTAGATTTATTGAAAAACAGAGACTCAAATGGTTTGGCCACTTGGTCAGAATGAACCGAATACACCAGTTGCAAGAGCGTACAATATGAAAATGGAATCATCAAGAGGAAGGGGCAGACCAAGAAAAAGATGTAATGATGGAGTTACAGACATCTTAAAACTCCACAATACCACATCATATCAAGCGACCGAGCGTGCACTATCTCGGAAACCGATCATCAGTTCAACCTGCTACGTCTAACGGCAAAAAAAATCATCAAAGAAGGACAAAAGAAAGAATGGATCTCAACTCGATTTAGCTTCAACTAAGTACCAGAACAGACCCTGGGAGGCAGACAACATGGTGTGAACAACATCACCCATCGTGCGCTTTGGTCAAATGAACAAAAACGGGTCTAATATCGCATTCCTTAATATACCCCATGGTATGGAAACGAGGCATTTATTTTATGTGAGACACAATTATTACAAACTCTGTTCTAACAAATGGAAAAATCAGGACTAGGCTGAAAAACGCGTGAATAACAGTCATCAACTTAAGTAGTAATAGCTGGAAATTTCCAAGGCCAAACACATTAAAAAAAATATATTTAAAAAATAATAATAATTTGTATAATATCGGTAATTTCGTGCTTGCCCTAGGGCTTGCAGCACTGTTAGTTATGAACGAGCTGCATTTGTTACTGGATTGACCTAGTCAAAGAACCATAGCCATTAGATCAAGCTATTCAAAACAAGGTTATCTTTGGGGGAGTTAAAGTATTCTCTATGACCAAGTGGTTAGGACGCTCGCCAATCGTTCTAAAAGTTGTGAGTTCGAATCTGAACTGAGTCACATATGTAATTTGTTCATGTAATCCTAGAATTTTGGCTGGAACTACAGAGTTTGTGCTTTGTACAACACTCTCGGCAAATGGCGTGCCATTTCTACCGACAAGGACGGAGCCATATGGGGAAACCTAGTGCGAGGAAGCCAATCCTTTACTTTTAAATTATTTACATCAAAGTTCATCATCAGGTGTCATGCCGGATGGCGTAGGCGATCGTGTATCTCCACAAATCTCTGTATCTGATGTTTGCTATTATCTCAAATGGTAACGCTCTTCAGTGCCATAAAGTCAGACTATCCTAAATTTTCTCTCTGTGTCCTCCTCTGTCTCGCCTACCCTCGATTTTACCGGTTGTCCCAATGTGTTCTAAACTTTCCCTCCTCATCAGATGTTCGAAAAATGATGACTGTCTCTTTCTTATATTGATGATAAGCTTTCTCTGTGTCTTGATCTCATTCAATACCTCAACATTAGTCATTTTAGCAGTCCATGGGATTCTAATCATTCTTCTGTAAAACTACATCTCAGAGATTTTTCCGTCTGTTTGTTTATTGTCCGTGACTCGCATTCGTATGTCAGTGTTGGTTAACACCAAACTTACATCACATATTTTCACTGACATTGATTCAATGAAATCAGTTTCCTTGTATTTGTACTAACAGAGCTTTGATCAACAGTTTGTTCCCTTCTGACCTTCATTAAAATAATGGTATCGCGAAAGTAAAGTTGATAACGCGCTGCGCTAGTAAACACGTATAGTGAACATTATGGGGTTCGAGGTCAGTTTGTGTCTAAAATTATTAGTGTCCGTTGTTGAACAAAAGGAAACCCTGATTCCTTACTTGGAGATATAATTTACAAGTAACACCGAAGTCGGAATACGGTTGAATGGCGAAGGACAATGGCGATAAGTAAAGCAAGACTTCAAGCAAAAACCAGTCAGATGTGCGTATTTGGTGCGATGACTACACTTAAATTCATACCGGGCGAAAGTTGAAATAAAATTTGATATTTTTGTTATGTCTTCATCTGCTCTATAAACTTCACCGTCTTTTTTTATCTCACGTATAGGTCTGTGTAGCTTTCTTCTACTGTTGATCAACATTTCATTTCTTGTTTGTTAAAGTTTTGCTTAGAATAACGCAAGTAAAACTTTGTAGCGATGAAAATTAATAGCACTGATACGCCATCTTAAACTCTACATGTTTATGCACGAAGTTCATTAAGTAAGTAAATATGTGACGTATTCATAAATATATTTGTTCACGACCTGCCCTGTTTAGAGTTTCTAGCGTTTAATTAACCCCTTTCATGCATGAATTTTTGGGATGAATATCGTCTTGTTCACCACCTTGACAACACAGTAGAAGTACAAGTCAATTTACAACTTTGGCAATAGACACACCGTCCACAGCTAATTCCTTGCAGTACAATGAATGTGTCAGAGTTCACGAAACACACATGTGTAGCTATGAAACGAACGAATAGTAGGTGTCCACTACAGTGGACACTATATGGGAAAGAGTTTAAGAGGACATATTTTGAATGATAATACTCAAAAGGAAAAGACACTTGGCAACTCTGTAGTTCAGATTTGCACTGATCCATATTCTGGGTAAGGTAGACTGATTATGTCTTAGTTTCTTAGTATGTACATATGGGACGGAATGTTGGAGAATCACAGACAAAGATGTGTAAATATTGTCTTATTTCTATAACCTATATAAATGGATTGATAACATCAAAAAGTTTACAGACATTGAAATGAGATGGCATTCAGGGGAACGTCTACAGTAGACAGACCAGACAGACAGATCAGACAGAATTTGACACATAGATCATACTGGACAGTTCTCTCAAAACATCAGTGTCAAGTGACGAACAAGAAGTTTGATAAATGGATAGATGTATTGAGTGATAGTAAATTAGTACGGATAGACAGAGAGACAGGTGGACAGACAGAGAGGTGTACATGCAGACAGACAGGTGGACAGACAGACAGACAAGCAAACAGACAGGCAGGAAGACTTACAGATAGGCAGTCCGGCAGACAGACAGACAGGCGGATAGACGGATGGATGGATGGACTGATGGAGGGACGGACGGATGAACGGAATGACGGCTGGTGGGAGAGCTGGAGGGCAGGTAAACAGACATACAGGCAGGAAGACAGGAAGACAGACAGGCAAACCGATAGATATATGCTCCTTGTGGAGCATAAGGCCTAAACATTAGTTGTTGTAAGCAGAAATGTGATCAAATAATAGATATCTCAGCACAAAAATACAGGGTGTTCAAGATAATTGCAGCCCCATTGACAAATCGAAAGTTGCCAGATAACCTATCGCGTTGTGTATATTTACTATTTAAACCGGTTCTGACTAGCTCGTCCTACGTTACATTTGTTCATCGCCCCTTCCCGCACTACAATTACACACCATCACACAACCTTGACCTATACTACGTCATAACTGAACCTTCTCATTTCCATACATATGTACCAGATTAGCTCCATTCATAGGCTGCTTTTAAGTTGAACACCCTGTAGAACTTGAACTTTCAACTTTTTAGCCATAACATACCCTTCATCGTGTAATATCTTCTTTGCAAAACATCACATCCCTCACCTGAAAGACTCTTGATCTATAGCCAGTTCTCTAGAATATTCCTCTAGAGTTAAGATATTTTTAAATAGCATATTGCTACAATCGTCATGATTGTGTCCGTGGTATCATTTTCTTGGACCATGCACTCACATAGTTTATATCCTCGCCATGATCCGTTTAACATGTAAGGCTTCCCGATCAAATGTACACTGTTGCCATTCTATCGCTTTTCTACTAATTGTTTCCCACGTCACGCCTCACTTTTTCAACTCTCGTTTCACCGTTTTTTTCCATATTACCTTTGGACTTCCAGACCTTCTTTTCCCATCCGTTGTCCAACGGAGAGTTGTCATAACCTACGCCCCTAATGGTACCCGACATGTGCGTCAAAGTTATCCTTATCTTCATCTTTTAATGATAATCTCCAGTGATGGACGGTTTGTTCGTTTTAAAAACTTTTTATTTACTATCATATTTGGTAAGAAAATGTGCAGGATTTTTCTAAAAAATTACTTTCAATTATTACCCTATTTAAACACCGTAACGTTTAACGTCACCAAACTATTTCAGTTTCTAATTGTTTAAAAAAAGTACAGAATGCTGCTATTTACATATCTATGTTTACTTGCTGATACCTCCAATCCCTTCTCTCTCTCTCTCCTTCCCTGGTTACTGTAATGAACGGGTTGTACCGCGATATGTGAGTGACATCTATCAGATCAAATTATCATGTCATGTTCGTCTTCAAGTTCTCGTTATTTTCCATAGTTCTCCTGCCCAGAGCAACAACTGTCAAACAAACTTAAACGAGGGTGTTAAATTTACACAAGAGGTCTCTAGTTGTCGGCTGATTTCCTCCTAAACCACTTCCATCCCCACGTGAATTATTCATCTTAAAATATATTTTTCTGCAACTTTTCTTCCTCCGTTGTTGATCTTTCCTTCATTCTGCCCTAGTTTCTCATAATTGTCTTCCCCATTTTTCCCTTCCGCATGTTTGAATGTCATCCTTAATTTATTTTGTCCTTGGGGGATCTCCAGGCAAGAAATTCTTAATAAGTTTATTTAATAAGTTTTTCTTTTCTTTGTTCATTGCTCTCGTTTCTGATGCACCTACTGCTCTGTTGTTATTGACTTGCTTCTTTGTCTTGATTCCATCTTATTGATTCTGTCGTGAAGCCGATTACAAGCTCACTAGCATTGGTTTACTCACTACAGAACTTCTTTGTCACTTTTGTGACCTTAATTTTGTGATTCTGAAGATATGAGAAGAACTCAGGTGACATTTTGGTTGCAGATTCTCAGTTTAGTATCACTTCTGAAATAACAATGAATTTCTCTCAGTCTTGTGAATTCTTTTTCTTATTCTCTTCTACCAGTTACTTCTCTATAGAAGTGTTGGGGGGTGTAGTGATCTTGTGTGTGCTTGTTTTAAGGCACTTTGTAAACTGATATTCATTTCCGTAAGGCTGTTCTTGATGCCGTTGCTCCACATTTTGCGTGGTCTTCCTCGTGCTTTGTACTGGAAACACTTTTTCAGTGTGGTTCTCTGTGGTAGGCGATACCAGGGCATTCTTGTCAGGTGTCCAAACCCTTTAATCTGTTGTTTTTTTATGAATTGCATGACTAGTTTCACATCCAGTCTTCTTCTGATTTCTTCATTTCTAATTTTGTCTCTTATTGTCACACCTGCAGCTCTTCTAAGACACCTCATCTCTGTCGTTATGATTTTCCGCTCATTAGCAGCTGTTATTGGCCATGTTTGACACTGGTAACATAGTATTGGATGAATTGATGCCTGAATTTAAACATTAGCTTTCTTTTCTCATTATTCTTCTCATCTTCTTTTTCTACATACTTCTTCTTCTTCTTCGAACGCTCCATATCGACCACTTAACCACTCTTTGTGATTTGTATATGATCTGAGCCTAAGAGCGATTATACATTCTGCCAGTTATGCGCCTACAAGTAGGCCAGCACATCCGATTTCTGTGACGCTTTTTATTTACTAGGTTAGCTTCCCCTACAAACGCTTATGTTCTGCAACAACTGAATATTAACCCAACGGAACTGCAGAGCCGATATATCGGTTGATATATCGGCTTTTAGATGTCTGTTCACGGAAACGAATATATCGTCAGAACTCCTTTACTAAAGTTGAAAAAATCTTCAGAAACGGAAAGTACATATATGTAGGTATATTACTATCTCCATTTAACAAAGATTTGAAAGAGGGAAAGCAGTGTATTATTGTGTTCAAGTCGAGACTTTTATTTTTAAACGTTAATGTTTCCGACGATGTTTACAGTGTAATCTTGAGTACTGTTAGATCAAATTATAACTTGTGATAGTAATGAAGAAGATTTAATTGATGGTAATAATGACATTTTACTATAATGAAATGCAGTATCGATAGTTGTAACTTTAATGTAATAATTGCATCTAAAGAATGGGCGTTCCACATTCCATTTATTGACGTCTTCGCACTAAAAGTGAATATTATAAAAACTACTGCACCTACTTAGATGAAACATAGAATATGTTCACACATGGATTTCTTCATTTAAATACTACTTCTGGAAATATCTATGAATATTAAGATGTAATACAAACCGGAGAGTAAAAATATTTTTATGATTTTTCGTTTTTTCAAAATAGTCATGCTACAATAATCTAATTTTCTCAAACGTATATCACCTGATGTAAAATATTATTATATTAATGTATTCCACAACCAATTAGCAACAATTTAATATATAATATGTCATATTTTAGAGAAACAGTATTAGAGTTATAAAGGTTTCAACTAATTGACATTGAATGTTAAATTTGAATCGCAAAATAAATGCGTCCAGAGGTCAAAATAATACAGGGTGAAAGGGTTAAAGAGAGTTGGATATTAAAGAGCATACAAGCAAGGAAAATTAAATATTTCGGACACATCAAATGATATGAGTGTCTAGAGAAAATAATTTTGGAGGGAATGGTGCCTGGAAGAATGAGAGGAAGACCTAGAAGACGACGGGTGCAAGATGTTATTGACGATCTGAGAATGACTGCTATTGACGCCAGTCAACTTTCACAGAATAGAGAGTTTTTCAAGACTGCTGTCATGGGAGCCAAGTTCCCGAAGTGACAGGCTACTAGAAGACATGTCTTGTAGGTCGCAGTGTTACTATTCTTTGATCCCCATGCAGTGCCTGGAAACACACGGCCTGTTCTTCATACTAATCACAATTAGATTAAATGTTACCCTTCTACTCTTCCTCCTACATTCTGTTGTTGTGTCTTCATAGAACTCTATCAAACCTGAAGTCTGTGAAAGGACTGCCATGACATGAGGTAAATCAACTTCCACTTCTCATACTGAGATTGGAATCAAAGAAAAGGTCTGTGTAAGCAGCAGGTTTGAGATCAGATATATCTATATTCAACGAGTTTAACAGTCAAACGGACCACGGTCATCACGAAGATTTCTAAGAACCGGTGTTGTCAACCTACTTTGCCCAAAATATGGAATCGTCCAAGTCTGCACAATATGGAATTCAAACTCACTAACGTCCGTTAGGGTTGTTTGTAACGCTAGTTCTGTTGTCTACAATAATGCAGCGGCTACCAGGAGTATGAGGTTCGCTCTCTCTCTCGTCAAGCCATCTGGATAGCTTTTTAGAGATCCCTGATCTCAGTGTAGGTGAGATTGAATTCCTAGTCCTATCGGAGACGAACGATAAAAGTAGGTCCCGTGTTAAATTTGAGCACGAAAAAGAACCCTTGGCAGTTCAAAATGGAGACAGCAGGTTGAAAAGTAGTTGCCTGCTCAAAATTCATTAGAAATGATTAAAAATAAATTTCCTACAAAAATATCTTCACCATGTTCAAAATTACATCTGGTACCCTCGCCGGTGCAACGGAGTTTGTGCACTGCGGCTGAAATCTTCCTGTGTAAGAAAGAGATCGGAGCACACATGGTTACTCACCGAAGTCCAATGATGATGGTCCTATTAATCAATCAATCAATTTCAAAACTAGTTCAGTGAAGACATTTAATGGATTTGAGTTGTCAATGTCAATGTATCGATCTTATTGCTAAGATGTTTTAACTAGGACATGACAGCGCACTAGAAGGGGCAGGGAGTGCCTAGGACAATATAGCAACAGAGAGAACGGGAGCTGGTATTTATAACTGCGAACGCCTGAGTGGTTACTGGGGCCCATATTTGGGGTGTAAAGAATAGAACCACTGTTACCTGCCACGCATGTCGTAAGAGGCGACTAAGGAGGTTTGACTGAAATTGGATGCACATGTTCTAAACGTGTAGAAGTCTATGCGTTTAGGGCCTACCAAACCAATGTGCAACGTATACACGTTCTTGGCAAAGATCAAACATATCACAAAGAGTGATTAAAATGGTTGTAAAGAACAATCGCAAAGAATAAGATGAAGATAACTGCGAAGGCTGTAGGATATCGGGATCGGCGATGTTTGGAAACCTACAAATCCGAGGTGGTCAGACCAGATCAGATTAGATCTGGAGAAAACTGTGGGAGGTAAATGGGGAATTTGAACAAAGACAGGTATATACAGTATTAAAAAGCGAAGGAAAATGAAGAAAATAAGAAAAAATGACAATAAAGATGTTTAATGTAGTACGTACGGAAACAAAAACTTGGGACTTTGGAGCTACCAGTTGAACCACTGATATCTGTAACATACTCAATAGGCTGAAACAAAGTGAGACATAAATCTGGTTGTAGACAATGTAGTGTCTACCATCTATTAAAACCTACTATCATACCTACTTTGTGTTACCAGAGCCAAACATGGACAATGAGCAAAGCGCAGTCACATAAAATAACTACATGTGAAATGCATTGCCTGCGAAAAGTTACCAACAACACCAGAAAAGACAGTCACCTACATCAGCATAAAGAAAGAAAGTTGGCACAGAACCTTGCTGCTTGAATTACATTGAAAAACAAAGAATGAAGTGGTTTGACCACTTAATAAGAATGCATCCAAACTCCACAGTATGCAACGCCTTCTGCAACAGAACATCAGGAAAGAAGGCGAGAGGAAGACCATGAAAAATATGGTTAGATGGGGTAGCAGAATCCTGTAAAGAGCAAAAATAACAATCACACAAGCCACCAGAACAGCGCAAGACAAAACAGAAAACCACGACACTGAGCAACAACCCGGTAGCAGTGAGACGACAAAAGAAGAAGAAAGTCAGACATAAAAATAGAAGCAGACAATGCAACCACTGATGTATGTTATAAATGCAAGAAAGTAAGTAATGTCAAGCACAAACATCAGAGCAGCAGGAAATCAGGTACTTTTCTAAACATGAAAGTAGAGATGGAGACTTAAAGGTGAAAGATTGACTTCATTACACCAGATTTCTCTATATAGGTACGTCATCTCTAAAGAAATTTCCGCAAAGAACTAACTCCGCAGCAACAGAAACATTACTAAGGATCGTGTGTTGCCGGGGCTCGCATGGGAGCAAATAATAGTAACACTGCCACCTACAAGGCATGTTGTAAGAGGCGACTGAGGTACGGGCCTAGAAAAGCTACCCTAGTAAATAAAAAGCGTCGCAGAAATTGCATGTAGTGGCCTACTTCTAGCTACTTCTATCGCTTTTAAGCTCCGATCACATACAAATCACAAAGAGTGGTTAACAAGTTGTCGATATGGAGCGTTCGAAGAAGAAGAGGACTAGTGAGCTCTTGGGAAAATACAGTCGTAAACCAAACGAGGTGGTCCAGATTCGAACCCACGAGTGTCAGAACGCAATGCTAACGGTTTGATTACTTTGCCACGGTATAGACACAAATAATGTAGGTGCTAAATCCAGTGCTCCATCGCTGTGGTCAGAGCATCCTATTATAATCTTTGTTTGCCACAGATAAATATAAAGAATATTCACCACAGCAGAGCAACAAGAAATTCAAGCAGACATTTCAGCAAATACCAGTTTTCAAGATAAAACACACGCAAAGAAATCTGTAAAAGCATACAAGCACGGAGATAAATGCAAACAAAAGTATATGCACAGCCCCCTCCCCAAACACATATCCACACAAACACATACACACACACATATATATATACAAATATACATAAATTCACATATACATCACACAACCCCAAACACATATACACAGCCCCCAAACACATATACACAGCCCCCAAACACATATACACAGCCCTAAAACACATATACACACAAACACAAATACACATATACATCTATACTATAGATTCCCAAACTATTTCGGCACACTGCCCACTTTGCACAACATAAACTTTGTGACGCCCCCTTTACATTATAACAGTTTGCCAACGCCCCCACATACATATATACATGCTCCTTTTCTCTTTGACATGGAAATTTTATATATTCAAGTTTCTGTCATACATGGTCAACTTTCAAATCGGGCATAAGATGAATTTTAATGCAGAATTCAAATTTTAAATGATTATTCAGTTGCAAAATCACTAAAATAATTTATTTTAAAATATTTATTATTAATCTCTTCTTTTAGCAACCACCAACCCCTAATCGCCTGAATACACCCCCTTCCCCACACACATTCTTTTGAACCCACTTCGCCCCCCCTAGAACGATTCAACGCCCACTGTGGGGCGGTACCACCCACATTGGGAAACGCTGATCTATACATATACACATATAAACGTAAACACATATACTCAGAAATACCTAACAAATAAACACAAACACACATACACACAAACACAAGTGCACAAGCATAGACACATATACATACATACACACAAATATATACACACACAAAGAAATAAACACAACAAAACAAAACTAAGCCTAGCCTAGAATTATCTAGACACCAGAAACATGTCAGTGACGTCTCACAGACGCCTTGACAATATGGGCAGGTAAAAATCTTTGGCCCAATGGCACTTACATGTTTTTCTGTTATCGATTTATTCCCTAGTTTCTTTATTTCTGCCGGTTGTAGATAGAACATTCTCAAATAAGAAAAACTGGGTCCATTTTTATGTTGTTACTTTTTTATACATGTAATTTCCCGATAAACCAAACAGTGGGAGGCAAAAACGTAATGGATATTGAGAAAGAGAGAAAGATGTCGAGGGATATATTTTGTTGCTATTTTATATTATATTTATTATTATATTATATTATATTATATTATATTATATTATATTATTATATTATATTATATTATATTATATTATATTATATTATATTATATTATATTATATTGTATTATATTATTATATTTATTATATTATATTACAATAAATTACATTCATTCATCAAATAGCTTGTCCTAAGCAGAACTTTGCCACCTAAATAGTCCTTCGTAATTTCTCCCTCTCATAGGTCAGATGTCCTGTTGCTGCAGCAGTGATGCACAAACCATCAGTTACATCCTGAATCCATCTTCTGCGTGGTCTTCCTCTTCTCATCTTTGCGTTGATGCCTCCTTCCACGATGGTCACGATGGTCTTTTCCAGCACTTCGTGTCTCTTTATACGTCCAAAATACTTTCCCATTCGACATTACATTCGACATACTTTCGACATTACATTCGACATTACATTCGACATTACATTCGACATTACATTCGACATTACATTCGACATTACATTATATTATATTATATATAGTATTTAAATATATATTTGTTTTGTACATAATTGTATTGTTTTATAATATTTATATAAGAAGTCCGTTTTTATACCTCGAGGTATATTGGGTAATACAGTGATATGATGGGGGAATTTCGTGTGTCTTCTAGCTTGTGTCTTCAGCAGTATCCAAAGTGTCCCATTGATTGATGCTCTGACACCATTACTGATGACCCAAAGAATGTTTAAGCTGACGCCCAAACTCATATTGTAACATATGCTCTTGCACATGATCTACTGTCCCAATTGGTACCCTTACCGATACCCTTGAGAACACAAAAAAGATCAATGTTCAACACAATATTTCTCCTCATATTTTACTATCATTGCCAAGCCTGGACGCTGACATTAAATGATAGAAGAAAACTAGTCACGACAGAGATGAAGTGTCTACGCAGAATGCTGGATGTAACAAGAAGAGACCGGTTGAGAAAAGAAGACATCAAGAAAAAGTGGGTACAACATCAGTACTGAACTTCATCAAGAAACCACAAACTAAATGGTTCGGCCACATAAGCAGATTACCAACAGACAGTGCACCTCAAAGAGCAATGTTACTCCGATACAATGGATACAAAGCGAAAGGCCGACCACGCAAAAGATGGATCTTAGAGATAACATAGGCGACGAAAGACACTATTTATGAAGCGCACACAAAGGCTCGTTTTATAAATCTCTTTTTATCCTGAAGCTGTGAGGCAAAACAGGATTGGAGAAAGAAAGAAAAGAAAGAAAGACTGATATCCCTAAAGGATACCCAAATCACGCTTTAGCTTTTGTTCTAACCAGTTCACTTAATTCTTTCTTACATGTGCCCTGACCTCTAACGACATTCCAATGAGTAAATTCAATTTTCCATTCATCTCCTTGCCTCTTCTTTCTTTTCTCAAATCTTGTTCTGCCTTGCATCGTCAGGATAAGTAAAGGTTTATAGAGCGGATCCATGTGTACTTCCCTAAACAGTGTTTTCGTCGCCTCTGTTATCTCTGAGGTGTACCTATTGCATGTACGGCCTTTTACTTTGTATTCACTACATCGGAGTAACATTGCTCTCTGAGGCAAGTGTGATTGTGTACGTATATTCCTTTTGTAGGCGTATTTTCTTTGTCTGCATGTCTTTTGCCTTTGTGCATTTGCTTGTGAGAGTAAGTTGGGTTGTGTGCATATGTGTATGTATCTGTGTGCATGTATGTATATATGTGTAAGCATATGTCTATTCATGTGTGTGCACATGCGTATATGTGTGTATATGTGTATGAGTACGTGCATATGTGTATGTGTAGGAGTCTCTGTGGCGTAAAGGCTAAGTACTCGTCTCTCGTGCCAAAGGTATCAGGTTCGCTCTCTCGTGGAGCCATCTGGATATTTTTTGCAGAGATCCCTGATATCAGTGATGGGGAGATCGAGTTTCTAGTCCTATCTGAGACGGGCGATAAAACATAGATCCCATGTTCAATTTCTTCTTCTTCGTTTGTCGTTACACTGCTACCGGGTTGTTGCCCAGTGTCGTGGTTTTCTGTTTTTGTCTTGCGCTGTTCTGGTGGCTTGTGTGATTGTTATCTTTGCTCTTTCACAGGATTCTGCTACGCCATCTAACCATCTTTTCCGTGGTCTTCCTCTTGCCTTCTTTCCCGATGTTCTGTTGCAGAAGACTCTGTATACTGTGGAGTTTGGATACATTCTTATTAAGTGACCAAACCACTTCATTCTTTGTTTCTCTATGTAATTCAAGCACGGTTTTGTGCCAACTTTCTTTTTCATGCTGATGTTGGTGATTCTGTCTTTTCTTGTGTTGTTGGTAACTTTTCGCAGGCAACCAACAATTACATGTTCAATTTGAGCACGTAAAAAAACCGTTGGCAGTTCAAAACCGAGAAAAGCTAGCTGGAAAGCCGCTGCCCAGGGAAAATTCATTTAGAATAATTTAAAAATAAAAATTCGTACAAAAATATCTTTAAAATTACATCGGTGACCCTCGCCAGTGCTACAGAGTTCGTGCACTACAGCTGAGATCTTCATGTGTACGAAAGATATCGGAGCACACCTAGTTACTCACCGAAGTGCAGTGATGATGGTCCTAGCAATCAATCAATGTATATGTGTATGAATTGGTCTTATGTAGCCGAACCATTTAATTTGTTGTTTCTTGATGAAGGCTAGTACAACCTTTTATTCATCTCCCTACTTAATAATCTGCAATCAAGGACAATCCCCGTGTGAAACTCCACAGACGTGAAGAGAAGTATCTTCTCCTTTAACGTTCGACCTGGAATTCTTTCCCTTTCTTCTCAGACATATCCCCCCAGGTCCATTAAGTCGCGTGCAGGCTGATTGGCCTAGTGCCGTCGTAATAGGATTAGATTGGTTTTGTGTAGAGAGACAGGCGCTGACATAATTAATAATGATTTGGGAACGCACACGGAAGTGAGCATGGAAATGCAGGCGGAAGTTGAATGGAGTATTAACAGGCGTTGAAATAAAGATGTCAAGATAATCTGAATGGACAGAAATTCTTAGTGTGTGTCCGCCCGACTTTGGCCTTGTCTTTCATTTTGAGTTTGTGTGTGTGTGTGTGTGCTTGTGGGTGTTTCCGTGTGTATGTACGCACGCGTGTCTGTGTGTGGTCTAGTTTGTTCGTAATGTTTGGCTGTGTCCAGTTGTTTGTGTGTCTGTTTGCTTTACATATGCATAGGGTATGTTTGCTACGCTATTCGATCGATGTCATGGCACATTGGCAATTTTCATGTGTGCTCCGTCCTCCGCTGCAGCCATCTTAAAGTTGTGAACGTGTGTTTATTTGTGTGAATGTATTTGTTTCTGTGTGTGTGTGTATTTGTGTGAATGTATTTGTTTCTTTGTGTGTGTGTGTTTGTGTTTGTGCAAGCTTGTTTTATTGTAGATGATTGTTTTTTGTTTTGTTTAGAGTCTGTACATTGGTGGGTGTGTGTACGCTTGTTTGTGCATGTGTGTGTGTGCGTGTGTGTGTGTGTGTATGTGTGAAAGAGAGAGCATGCATATGTGTAGTGTGTTTGTGATCATGCATATATGTATATATATATATATATATATATATATATATATATATATATATATGTGTTTGTGTGTGTGTGTGTGTAAGCATAATAATAATAATAATTTCTCTCGTACCGTTATACGTTACATAGGGCCTCCAAGTAATTTCTCCATAACGCTCTATCCTGGGCAACTCGCTCAATCTCGTCCATGGAACTGAGACCGATATTTCCTGCCTCTCTCAGCAAAGTTTGTAAGCATGCACATGTGTAAATATGTGTGTCTGTGTGTGAGCATGCACATGTGTATATATAAGTGTGTGCACATGCATATGTGTGTGTGTGCGTGTGTATGTGCATGCATATGTGTATGTGTGTGTCGGTTTTTTGTGATATAGTAAATACTAGCAAAAGGAATTGTACATATGTTAGTTATCAGTTTACTACTCAGCAGAAATAGAGAAGACCAGATTCCGATCAGAGATTGATTGATTGATTTATTTATTTATTTATTTATTTATTTATTTATTATTGATTGATTGATATGACCATCATCATTACACTTCGGTGAGCAATCATGTGTGCTCCGATCTCTTTCTTACACAGGAAGATCTTGGCTGCAGTGCACAAACTCCGTAGCACCGGCGAGGGTCCTCGATGTAATTTTGAAGATGGTGAAAATATGTTTGTAGGAATTTTATTTTTAATTTATTCTAGTGAACTTTTCCCGGGCCCGGGTTTGATTGTGGGCTTCATGTATACACATTTTAAAAGTCAAGTCAATAATCCATTTTTTATACCAATGGGTATATTGGGGTAATACGGTATAAGGCCCGTATTTTTCATTGAACGTCGGCACACGATGGGTGATATGGTCAGCATCATGCCGGTCGCCTTTACTTCCCATTACTTTTCCTTGTACTCAATTAAGGCTGGGTTGTCCCACAGCCAACTATAAACTAATAGGGTCTGCGGACTCAGGTAAAAATGACTGGAAATCAGACCACAACTAGTCACGTGACTTCGCATTCCGGTATTGTTGTTGTATATAAACGAATTCATTTTAAAATCAATACAGCATGATAAATCAAAGTTATACTATGCAACAAGTTCAGTTTAACAATAAAGGATTTCAATATTATTTACATTTTTCATCAATAAATAATCATAGACTCACATAGAATTGAGTAAAATTGCAAAGATGTTTGCAGTGTTCTATCAAACATATATAAATACCAGCCCCCAACTGAAACTAGGTCAGGGTTTCCCGACAGTTGTCTGGCCTAGTTATTTAGAGTTGCCTGTGGTCGACCTGAGAACCTTTACGGTCGGGAAAAATGTTAAGCCCACTGTGGAATTGAACCCGAACCTCTAATCTAAGAAGTGAGTTCACTAACAATACGCTACTGCGGCTCCCATGAACTTCTTATAAATACGTAAACCAAATCTAGTTAGCAAGAGTCAGTCACATATCACTCAGCTAGTTAGCAAGAGTCAGTCACATATCACTCCAACTATCATGTCAAATGTTGATGCTCATAAGAAGTAAATTAATTAACCATTTTCCAGAAAACTTATTTTTTTATTCGGGGAGAGGGCAGGGCTCTTGCCTGTCCCGCACCCCAACATCATGCTTTAACATATTGACGCCCATGTCTCTTTTTTCGTAAGTTTTCTTTGTGTTTTGGTAGACGGGCATACAGAGAGGTCTACATATAAGACAGACGCACACACATATAGAGACATATAGGCATTCAGACAAACCGACTGATAGATGGATAGACAAACACAGAAACAGACAGACAGATGGAAAGACATATAGACATACAAGCAGGTAGATACATAAACGCTCAGATAGATGAACAACAGACAGGTATATATACGAGTAGATGGATAGATGGATGGATAGGTGATGGATGGATGGATGGATGGATGGGTGGATGGATGGATGGAGCGACGGACGGAGCGACGGATGGATGGATAGACGAATGTGTGGGTGGATGGGGGATTGGTGGGTGGATGGTAGAAGATGGATGGATGATGGATGGCTGGATGGATGGAGGGACCAATCGAAGAGAGACAGAGAAGAAGAGACAGATTAGAAGAGTCAGAAGAGAAGAGACAGAGAAGAGACAGAGGAGAGACATGAGAAACAGAGGAGAGACATGAGAGACAGATGAGAGACGGAGCAGAGACGCAGGAGAGACAGACAGATAGATAATGCTTTCTCCCATCTGATTTCACCAACCAAAATGACGTCAACTGATCGTGTTGAGCGAAAAGCAGCCGTCAGTTCGTCTGAGCAAGGAAGTGCCGCCCTGACGTTTGCAGCCAACGCCCGCCACAAACTTGCACCCGCTGCCAGCAATTGTTGTGTGGAGTGAGTGAGAGATTCATTCAAATACCGACTGTGCTGTAGCTGAAGGGATACTCGCTAGTTACTGCACGCACGAGTAGTTATCGTGGAATAGTGACTAGCTTGACAAACAGGACACACTGAACTATATAAGACTTTCAGATATTTGAATTGTTTTGTGATTCTAGATCCGGACATTGTTTTCTTTCTACTTTGTGTTTGTGTGTGTACATCAAGGTTTATACTGTGCGTTTGAGTTTGAATCAAGATCGACTTCTATTTCAATCTAAACAAATTTTGGTGAGTATTGCTCTGTTCATATTTGTGATTGCGTCTGTTGTGTGTCTCTTGTGCCATTCGTAACACGGTCCGCTAACTCAATCACTTGGTTAGAGTGCCATATCACATTTTGACATCTCGTTACTCGAATTACGTATTTATACGTTTACAGTATTTACCAGACTTGTGTCTGTTGATAATTTTAAAATATAGTCAAACTTGGGATCTCTCGATTTACGAAAAAAAAACGTTTATTACGAACATCTCATTAAATATTAGTTATTAATTATTCAGGAAAAAAATGTGCAAAATTATTGTATATTTCTTTTTTAAATAATGAAGCTTTTTTTTTTTAAATAGAACGGCTTAAGATTTAGAACTATTTCTACTTAAATAGTCACGTCTACTTTATTCCTTGCACAGATAGGTCTACCTATATTCTTCAGTTCATTCATTTTTTGTTTTGTTATTACGATTTGATACATTTATTTGACTGAAGATTTTAATATATTAATTGTTTCAATATTTTCCATGACATTGAATTATTGCTTTATCCATTAATTTATGTTAGTTATATCATGTGTATACATTCATATTATCTGCGTCATCTTATATATTTAGTCGCGTAGTATGCTTAGTTTAAGTGAGGAAAGGAATTAACCTTATCACTACCTGCACACTAGGTGCTTTAATATGAAGTGAAGGGACTTCAATTTCTTAAGGTCTGAAAAGGCTACGGAAAATGGCATTTGTATTTATAGTATATTTAAATTATAGTATACGATGATACGAGAGGACTATATGTATATATATATATACATACTTAATTTACTCATTTTTAAATTAGTTCAACTCGTAAAATAACTCAGATCAGTGATCAAATATTACAGCTCACAAGCCGAATACTAAACGTGCACACAGAAAATCTAACACTAAACGTGCACACAGTAAATCTAACACTAAACGTGCACACAGAAAATCTAAGTAATTTCATTCATGTTTAATTATTTTGTTTTTCTATCTTCATTTGTTCAAACTATACAGCAAACATGTACAAACTTATCGTGATTTTCTTAGATACTAACTTATTCATTCTAGGTTCTTTTATTTGACTATAAATCAGTAATTTAAGTTTAGAAATGTATGTCCAGCCGTTAGTTACCAATATGTCTCTATATAGTTACTATGTCCAGCCGTTAGTATCAATATGTTATATAGTTACTATGTCCAGCCGTTATACATATGTTCTATAGTTACTATGTCCAGCCGTTAGTTATCAATATGTCTCTATATAGTTGTTATGTCCAGCCGTTAGTTATCAATATGTCTCTATATAGTTATGTCCAGCCGTTAGTTACGAATATATCTCTATATAGTTGTTATATCCAGCCGTTAGTTACCAATATATCTCTATATAGTTGTTATATCCAGCCGTTAGTTACCAATATATCTCTATATAGTTGTTATATCCAGCCGTTAGTTATCAATATGTCTCTATATAGTTGTTATGTCCAGCCGTTAGTTATCAATATGTCTCTATATAGTTGCTATGTCCAGCCGTTAGTTACCAATATGTCTCTATATAGTTATGTCCAGCCGTTAGTTACCAATATATCTCTATATAGTTGTTATATCCAGCCGTTAGTTATCAATATATCTCTATATAGTTACTATGTCCAGCCGTTATTTATCAATATATCTCTATATAGTTACTATGTCCAGCCGTTATTTATCAATATATCTCTATATAGTTACTATGTCCAGCCGTTAGTTATCAATATGTCTCTATATAGTTGCTATGTCCAGCCGTTAGTTACCAATATGTCTCTATATAGTTGTTATGTCCAGCCGTTAGTTATCAATATGTCTCTATATAGTTGTTATGTCCAGCCGTTAGTTATCAATATGTCTCTATATAGTTGCTATGTCCAGCCGTTAGTTACCAATATGTCTCTATATAGTTGCTATGTCCAGCCGTTAGTTATCAATATGTCTCTATATAGTTGTTATGTCCAGCCGTTAGTTATCAATATGTCTCTATATAGTTGTTATGTCCAGCCGTTAGTTATCAATATGTTTATATATAGTTGCTATGTCCAGCCTTTAGTTACCAATATATATATATATAGTTATGTCCAGCCGTTAGTTACCAACATACCTCTATATAGTTGTTTTATCCAGCCGTTAGTTACCAATATGTCTCTATATAATTATGTCCAGCCGTTATTTACCAATATAAAAATATTTCTAATTAGCAGCTGTTGACACGTCTGAAATCCCAGCATACATTCGTACTTGCTCTTTGAGGAAAATGTATGTCTGTACTAACCATGAACCAGAATGAAGTTGGTTTAAGTGGTTCATGTTAGGTTGTATGTCATAGATTGGTTCTTTCCTCTCTGAGTTCAGCTTACATTATGGCAATGGTGGTATGCTGGCTTACATATACATATATATATATATATATATATATATATATATATATATATATATATATATATATATATATATACAGGTGTTCAACTTAAAAGCAGCCCATGAATGGAGCTAATCTGGCATATATGTATGGAAATGGGAAGGTTCAGTTATGACGTAGTATAGGTCAAGGTTGTGTGATGGTGTGTAATTGTAGTGTGGGAAGGGGCGATGAACAAATGTGACGTAGGACAAGCTAGTCAGAACCGGTTTAAATAGACGGAGATGCAATGCATACCTGGCAAATTTCTATTTATCACTGGGGCTGCTTTTAAGTTGAACACCCTGTATATATATATATATATATATATATATATATATATATATATATATATATATATATATATATATATATATATATATATATATATAATACAGAGAGAGAGAGAGATTAGAGTGTCGCACAGAAGCATTCGCTTTCTGATCGAACAAAGAAATTGTCTTGTGGGTTCATGTCAAGCAGCTGACTTTAAAGAACTTGGGAAAGAAACTGGCCCACCTTGTTCCTGCATACTTAGAGCTAGAAATGTATATTGACATGCATCTCATACCATACAGTCTGATGACTTTACAGATGCTACTTATCATCGTAGATTTTATCTCTGAAATTGGATTATCAGATGCTACTTATCATCAGGTTAAATTTTATCTCTGAACTTGGAGTTATCAGATGCTACTTATCATCAGGTTAAATTTTATCTCTGAACTTGGGAGTTATCAGATGCTACGTATCATCAGGTTAAATGTTATCTCTGAACTTGGAGTTATCAGATGCTACTTATCATCAGGTTAAATTTTATCTCTGAACAACGTAAAGCTGGCCTGAATGACGAGGGACACTGGTGATAAGGAAAGGAAGCCTTCACGCAAAAATTAGTCAGAGTCGCCATGACTACGCCTGAATCTATAGCGTGTGAACGAGAAAAGAAATCACATTAGATAGATTGAAGAATAATCGTAAAGTTAATTAATCTTGTCTCTGTGTTATATATTGTCACTACTATCAAGTTAGACATACGACACTGGGATATAGCAAGCAGTATGACCATGTCTCCCTACTGTACCCTGTCACCATCATGAGCTTAGACAGTTCTATAGCTGGTACTTCTTCCAACGCTCTAGATCGACCACTCTGTGTGAATTTTATGTGATCCGAGCCCAAGAGTGATTGTACGTTGTGCTAGTTATGCACCTACAAGTAAGCAAACACATCCTATTTCTGCGCTGCTTTTTATTTATTAGGGTAGCATCCCTAGGCCCATTAGTCATCTCTTACGACATGCATTGTAATTTGCAGTGGTACTAGTCTTGCTTCCTTGCGGCCCCGGCCCACACGGTTGATAGCTGGCACATACTTGAAGGATCGCACCTATTCAGTATATCCTATGTTTGGAAGTCGCTGTGGTTCAGTCTTCGCCGTGTGTTCCAAAGGTAGCGGGTTTGAATACAAACCACGCCGCTCTGTTCACAATTGCACTTTTTTTAAAAGATCCCTAGGATTTTTGCCGAATCTACGGAGTTCGTGCTTTGTGCAATACCCTCGACAGTTAGCATGCCACTTCTTTGGAAAAGGACCGAGCAAGGGAACTGATAAAACCCGGTGCATCGAAGTCAAATCTTCGACTTTAGATACTTTTTTCCCTATGCTGACTGATCACATTTGACTACACCCTACTACCCTGTCCTACTATCACTAACTCAACTGAGTTTTTCCCACGTACAATGATGATGGTCCAATCAATCAATCAATCAATCCAGGATTGTAATATTGAGAGGAATAGATATAAAATAATCACGACACAGCACATTTGTCCTGGCATCTATTCTTCTAGCAGTCTTGCCTGAAACTAATCATTTAATCCCAGCCTTTCCATGGAAATATGTGTGCGTTAGAAAGACGTCAATACACATTTTTGCTTTTGTTTCGTATTTTATACAAAACAATTTTAATAGAAGTCTTTGTCGTGTCCACGTGGAGGGATTTTTATCATTGTCCGGATTTGCCGGAACAGGCTCACAAATATTTATTTTGTTCCAGCGTTACTACTTTTTGTGTGTGTCATTCGTAACGTTGACGTTTTTATTGCTTTGGTTTCTGACATTCACGTGGTGAGTTCATGTACATTGTTTGCTGTTATCAGTCTCAATGATAAGGCATGATATCGTTTATCCCAGTTGTTTGTTCCTTCCTGGATTGCACACACACACACACACACACATCACACAGATGTTTGTGCAATAGTAGTCTTTCAAATAATGATGGACGTCCAACGTTACTAGTGGATATTAAATTGTGTCTGTATGGGAAATTAAGAACGTGTTTATCAGCGATATTAAAAATATGGTTTACTAGGAGATTACAATAACGAGGTAATACGCCAATGAGTTTACGTATAACGAGGTGCTTGTAGCAATGAGTTTACGTATAACGAGATGCTTATAACAATGAGTTTACATATAACGAGGTGCTTGTAGCAATGAGTTTACGTATAACGAGATGCTTATAACAATGAGTTTACAAATGAGGTGAATACAAGCAACAGTTTACACGTATCGAGGTGCTTGCAACAGTAAGAGCGTGTTAAGGTAGTGCTCACGTCATTCAGAGCACATAACCGATGCTTACACCAAAGAATGTACACATTCCAACATGAATGCAATATTTATGTCCATATTAAGTTGCGTGTACATTTATAAACGCACACAATAAAACTGAAAATAACATGATATCACTTGTTCATGGAATCACATCTTTCTCTGGTGTCCTATTCTCCAGCCTGTTAACTAATTGTGTATAGCTCTCCGTCCTTCTCTCTCTCTCTCTTTATCTCTCTCTCTCTCTCTTCTCATTATTTTCCCCTTCCTTTCCATTACTCATTGTCAAAGTACTATAAATGTCAGGCTACACTAATGCCAAAAAAAAACTTCCACCGTTTGTCTGTTATGTGGACAGATCATTACTATCGATTCCAGTTTCTGGTTGGAGCTGGTGGTAAACAGATGGATGCAAGAAGAGGACAAAAGTAGATCTACTGATCAATGTTAAGAAAGTAATTGTAATAGCAGTCACCAGAATATACGTTTGTTTCCAACCTCAAGAAAGTATACGTTTTCACTCTCCACACCCCCTTTCCCTTCCACTTTGTAGCGCTAGCGAGCGGTTTCTATAAGTTTGTCCTTTTCCAGAAGATTCTGGTCATGGTTATGTGTCGATTTCTCCCCGACAATAATGGCTGAATAATCCCGTTTCTGATGACATATTTTTTTTGGAGTTTGTTCTCTAGACAGTTGCAGCTCCCTGCTGACGAGATCTGTCTTCCAGGGTTTGTCTGGGGTCGTCCTACTCTAGGTGACCAGCTTTCTGTAGGCGGGCTCACAAACCCAGTCTCTTATGCAGGGTGTGTTCCTTGGACACTATAGTTTGAATCCCATATACTTGCAGGAAAGTGTCATAAAAGTAGAAGACGACAAGAATAATGATGTCCTCCTCAAGGGAGCGAGAGAACGACTGCTATTTGTCCCATAGCGGGGGATGGGTTGGTTGCAGCCAGAGCATTTACCACTCGACGGTGGGTTCTGCGCGGTCACATTATGAGGACTCATCCTGCTCCCGCCCTTTGGTCTGGCCTTTCACCTTCTGTCTGTTCGGCTTGGTTAGATCTGCCAGGAGTTATGACTCCCGCCGACATAGCCTGAAGGATCCTAAAGGCGCATAAACCCTCCAACCACGATAATGTATGATAGTGTGTGCGACAGAAGATTCTAAAATAGTTTCTTTTCCCGGGAGATGTTATTTTATTAAGGGATAGCATGAGAGAGAGACCCCATATGTGGTTTGAGATCTCTCATGCATTGATTATGATTTAAATCAACACATTGTCATACATCAAACTGACAAGACCAACATAATTACCTGCCTATCTCCTTATCGCTTGAATATCGGTGACGTCAACAACCGAGTAATTTTTCTTATCCAAACACGTCATTCCGAACTGCCTGTATAATGATCAGATCGAACAATCCAGCAGATTTGCCAAGCAGTCAGTATATCATATCAGCTTGCATTTACTTACAACATCAAATAAGATGGTTTTCTCCTCCTTCCCGTCTGTCTGGAGATTATATCAGTAAATCCCGCAGTGTCTAATAGCTTCAACAACGATTGCTTTCTTTGTTCAGCAACCTATGACTTATTCAAATTAAAACCAGAAAACGTGACTGCTGTCTATGCAATGTCAGTTAGCAGAGAGAGAGAGCTGCAGAATGGAAGGACTTCGATCCGACAGTAGCTTTATAGCCAGCACTATTATACGTGACTGCACTTAAAGATCTTGTCAGCCATATTTTATACCAAGAATGCTTAAGTGAGTCTATGAGTTAATCTTATATCAAATTTAACAAAGGAATAACGATCATGTAGACAGAGAACGTGACCAATAAAACGAAACTGTTATATTAAACAATCTCTATACAATCATAGATTGCGTGATTGAGGAATAAACGTGAATAAACGTGAAAACTTTTTTTTGTTATATCTATTTATCGCATTCATTTTTGATCAAGAGGACCATCATCATTGCACTTCGGTGAGTAACATGTGTGCTCCGGTCTCTTTCTTACACAGGAAGATCTCAGCTGCACTGCACGAGCGCCGTAGGACCTGAGAGGGTCCCCGATGTAATTTTGAAGATGGTGAAGATCCTTTCATATGAACTTATATTTTTATTCTTTCCTTATGAACTTTTAATGAATTTATGAATCTATTACAAACGTGCCTGATTTCCGCAATGTCATGTGACATTTGAGTAATTTTGTATTAATGTTATGTTGTTGATTTTAATATCATTTCCATTAATAAACTGCGCAACAAAAAATGTTTTCTAGTTTAGAGGGACGCTAGAAGGGTTGTGGCAGCTCAGATGTGCAGGCTGGATTTTGTAATGTACCCTCGACAGAAAAAACAACATCCATTTCGAAACGTGTTTTAATGTATTTATGGCAACGCGTAAAAAAATATTTTGGGGCATTTTTGTCGCAAAATTATCTCAGAAAATGATCAAACAGCATTGCATCAGATTGTGGACAGCTACATTGTTTAATGTTGAGAAGGTTGTCTGTGTGTGGAAGAGGTCATCTTGAAACAATGGAACTATTTGTTTTGTGGTTCTTGTGACTGTTTGCCCGCCCACTTGATGACGCGAATAATCATGCCGGCTTGTCAAGTATTTACTGAAGGAATAATTACAACAGCCATTGTGTGTACTGACAGTGAACTTTTGCCTGGAGCAGGGAAGTCAAGCCTTGGGTTAGTTAGACCTGGTCTAGTTACAATTTGCCAAGGATAAGATTATTTCTTCTCTAGCTTAGTACTCCAGAAGTAACAGCAGTAGCAGAAGCCTCAGGTGGTCTCAGTGACTAAGTGGTTGTCTTGCGCTCTGAAGGTCGTGTGTTCAAATCTGGACCTCCTCATCTGTTCATAATTATCACGCGTGTGGTGCCGGTGCCCGCATGTGGGCATAATTATCACGCGTGTGGTGCCGGTGCCCGCATGTTTAATGTTAAGACTAAGAAACAATTATTGTTTATTCAGCCCACCCTACCCCCACCCCATCCCTTCCCCTCCACCACAAAATCACTCACGAACACACATCCTTCACAAACACACTCACAGACACACAGCACTTACTCTAGTCTTGTTTAATGTTTAGACTATAAGAAACATATCACTATTTATTCAACCCCACCACCTCCAATTTTCCACCCCACAATCACTCACCTACATATCATGTTTCATCATGCCTACATCAAACTAATGTATGTACCTGAAAAAGAGAACATGAGACTGTCATTCTAGAAGTTCTCTTACATAATCACACATTAATGATGTCTGTCGTGCGAGCTGAAATAGAATGCACCATAACTTCGTCTTGTTTGTACTTATGTCGAAATCTAATGAATCCTCGCTTCTAGCTCATTATCTGGGAACGGATTCCTGACACCCACCATCTCACGAGCATCCAGACATGTTCGGACACACGCGCGTGCAAAGACAAACATATATGGAGAACTTGAGATTTGTGTCGTATTTCGAAATACTTGTCATTACATATATACATATTTATGTCATTTATTTCGTCTTAACAGATGGTAAATTGGTACGTATTTTACTGTGACAACTTCTGAGTTTAGTTAGCTGCATAATGATTTACTAGCACGCGTAGGTATATCCTCTCAGGTCGAATTTCCAGTTAGTGTTGATTTTATCGACCTAGTCTGAAGACTTGTGATGAAGAACTGACTTAACAAAGTGTAGGCAGACAGTAAATACATAGAGGGTAGTGAAGACTTGTGTACTTTGAAGAACTGACCCAACAAAGTATAATAGAAGACAAAACGTTCTAAAATAAAGGGTCCCAAAGCGACAGATTGACTTCATTGCACCGGGTTTCTCCACATGGCTCCGTCCTTGTCGGCAGGGATGACATGCAAAAACGAAAACTCCTTAGCTCTGGCAACAATCCTAGGAATCACATGAAAAATTGAACATGTATCTCGACCCGGATTCGAACCTACAACCTTCAGTAGGACAGGCAAACGACTTAACCACTTCGCCATTGAGACTCCAGTTAAACGTTCTATTAAACGTTTTATTTTGAATAACTGTTTGCTCTATTTGGTCAAATCACTAAAAGACAATAAAGTGTCTGTCTCGTAACTCTGTTATTCAACAATAGAAGAATCATGGTTAGAGATGTCCTGATTTCTCTTCTGGAAAGTTACAAAATTGAACATACACAAAAAATCATGGAATAAATATGACCAAACAAGAAGAGAAAGACTTATTTGTCACAACGACAGCGTCACTGATTGGCTTTGTAAGCTAAGCCCTTGTTTTGTTTCTCTTACTAATATGTTCACAAGAACTGAGAATAAGCTGGAGAAGATCTTCATTTGTTGACCTGGTAGTGAGAGCTAGGTAATACACAGCCTGGATAATGGCAAACAAAAAATGTTTGGATAATGGTAAAAATATCAATAAGATGTTCTTTGGGGAGGGAAGGGGAGGGGGCAAGATTTCGTCAGACGTCTTGTCTGTTATAAATAATTAATAGATATCGTTGGAGCAAAGAATTATGGGACATATGTTAGGAGGTCAGGAAAGTCCTGAAAGATCAATAAATCTCTAGAAATATTTCAACACTTTTTGAGTTTACTTCAAAAGTGATGAGGAGCGTCGGGTCGAATGGATTAGATCGTGGCTCTCATGCCGGAGATCCATGTTCAACCCAAGTTAAGGTCAATTTTTTTCTGTTGGGGCATAAAGATAAATCTAATTTGAACAGTTTCAGGGTTACTGCACTAGTCATGTGATCATTAAATTCCTCAGGCTCTCGTCCCCTCTGTCCTACACTGCCCTAAAAAGCGGTACTACATGGAGTAACAACAGTTGTTGTTTTTTTTAAATTTGTAAAGTCTCTATTTTGTTGAATCAGCAGGGACATAATAAATAAATTTGTCAGATTGAATAGTTTACACATGTAACAGCTGTCACCAATATTTCTTCCAACGTTAGACAATAGACTCTAACGAATCCCAGTCGTTGACCAGATTAAGAGAGATAGGTGCCAATATTGGTACAGACCAAAAAGAACGACATACCAAATATGCAAAAAAAGATTGATTAATAAATATAAAACTGGTGGGTTGGGCCGCTGGATGCTGCTGGAGTCTGCTGGACGTGCCAGGGAGTCACAAGACGTGATGTCTATATCAAAGCATTTCAGAGACACTTTAAGAGTGTCTTCAAAGCGTCTTTTTCTATCCTCCAGCAGAACGTCTAACAAACTACAATGTTTAGAATCTGCAAGTACACACCAGACTACTAGCCCATATCAAGCTGCTCCATGTGATCAGTTATTATATTTCTCTCATACCATTATACACCAGTAGGGCGTGCAAGTAATTTCTCCATACCTCTCTATACTGGGTAACGTGCTCATTCTCCTCTCTGGAATTGAATCCATTATTCCTTGATACTCTCAGTAAAGTTCGTTTCAGGGTTTATGACGTCCTTTCTTTCCTTCCTTTGCGTTCCCGGCCTAGCCTGATGGACCAACTTCTATCATGAATTTAACTGTTGTTTTTGGGACTCCGTTCCTCCGTACAGCTTTTCGCGAAGCTCTGTGTGTTGTGGCCAGTACTCTTTCCGTATACCTGCTAAACGTGGACAGTCTTGCAAGACGTGTTCTGCCGTCATGTCTGCCATATTGCATGGGCACAGGCTAGTTGTGCCAATTTTAAATTTATGGAACATGTGGGCTCTGAGCTTGTTGTGGCCGGTACGGAGGCGAAATATGGTAACTTGTTCACAGCGCGAGAGACCATAGTAACCGTCACTGTCTGTGTACTGCGGGTGGTCTTTTGCCCATTTGCTTCGATAGTGCGAACCGATGGTTGTTTTGACTTCCTCATAGCTGATCTCGAGATCAGTCTGGGGTAGTCGCCCGCCCTCTTTGGCTAGCTTGTCGGCCGCTTCGTTTTCCCTAATGTTGCAGTGTGACGGTATCCACTGGATGACAGTGCGTTTGAGTGAACTCGTTAGTTCAGCGAGGGGCGTTTTGAGCTCATTCATCTCCCGTTTTGCCGACGCATTTGAGTGCCGTGATGACCGATAGAGCATCGGTGAATATCACGACCTTGTTGCGTGTAGTGTTTCTTCTCTCCAAAATCATTTCGGCCGCCTTTTTGATTGCCTCTGCCTCAGCTCGGTAGTTATTCAGTATTTGCCAGTTGCAATCGCTTTCTTGACCGTGACTTTCTTGGAGATTTTAAGCACTATTCCTCCTCCGCCATCGCTTATTGCGTTAGTTGCCGATCCGTCCGTGTAGACGTGCGTCCACTCATTTTCAGGGTACTCTGACTCTATGTGCACCTCTGCCGCAGTCTTTCTGTCGAGGTTCGTTTGGTCCCTTTTACTCATTATGCCTGGGATTGATTCCATTTGCTTCCCACGTCAATGTCTGCTTTGTGATTATTTGATTATTTCTTCACAGAGTATACCCAATATATCTTCATCTTCTCTTTCTTATCAAAATTGTTGCTAGTGTTTGGGCAGACATATGTACATATATCTGATTTTATCACTTCTCCAAAGTGATAACAAAATACAAATGCACAAATTACCCCAGTCTCCCAAAAAAACATTCTGCAAACATGCAATTTCTTTAATGAGCTCACCGTTAACTGTCCGTCTGTTGCCGGGGCTTGCAAGGAGCAAGAGTAGTAACACTGCGACCTGCAAGGTCTGTCGTAAGAGGCGATTGAGGTAGGGGCCTAGGAAGCTACCTAGTAAATATAAAGCATCGAAGAAATCGGATGTACTGGCCTACTTATAGACGCATAACTGGCACAACGTACAGTCGCTCTTAGGCTCAGATAACATTCAAATCACAAAGAGTGGTTAACATGTTGTCGATATGGAGCGTTCGTAGAAGAAGATGAGTTGATGATTTCGTGCTACAAAGCTGTCCCTCAGGAGACCAAACTGATTGGGAAATGTGGAGCACCTCGTGGACCTCCTGTGGACAATTGGAATAATGGAGACAACTCATAAGTGAGTTTAGATTTGTAATCATGAAAAATTGACATTATGGAGATGAGTCATCTCCCTATTTAGATCTCCACGGGAAATTAATTGCAGAAGAAATTAAACAAAAATACCATTGTCACCATTGTTGAACTCTTATGTAGGTATATTATGTCCTGTCGTGGGTGTAGCTCAGTGGCAATATGCTTGAATTATGGATCAGTAGAATGCGGATTGAATCCATGTACAATATATTTGTACTGAAGAGTCTTAGCAAATGTTTTAATCGTTCTAACAGTCTTAGTGTTAAACAAATGGTATTCTTTTAATCTGGAAGTAATGTCTGCTTTACTTAAAGCAAAGCCACAGTGATACTAAGTAATATATTACTGTATTTGAAGCAAATTCCCAGTGATACTGAAGTAATATCTTACTGTATTTGAAGCAAATTCCCAGTGATACTGAAGTAATATCTTACTGTATTTGAAGCAAATTCCCAGTGATACTGAGTAATATTACTGATTTGAAAGTCTTATGATCTAGTAATGTCTCTGTATTTGAGCAAAGTCAAAATTGTCCTCTTTAAAGCTGATATTAATGTAATGCCGTCTGTATTTGAAGCAAAGTCCAATGATATTAATGTAATGTCCGTCTGTATTGAAGCAATCCAATGTTTATGTTGTCCGTCTGTATTTGAAGCAAAGTCCAAGTGATACTGAAATAATGTTCAACGAGCTGTTAGCAATTAGTTTCCCAATTATTTCTTTATAAATACCAACTGTTTCATCTTCTATATGAATTCCTTCTACATAAATACCAACTATTTCATCTTCTATATTAATTTCTTCTACACAAATAAAATTGGACTATTCTAATATCTTTGTGTATTTCATTTTATAAAAATCATTCTTTAAACATTGGGGGCCTTTGTAGCTAAGTTGTTAAGCCCTTACCTTGCTAGTCGGGGGTTCGAATCCGGACAGCTTTGTTCTGTTCGCGGGTGCATTTTTTCCAGAGACCCCTAGAATTTTGTACCGGAGCTACGGAGTTCGTATTTGGTGCAATACTCTCGGCAGGTGGCGTGTCATTTCTGCGGAACGGGACCGAGTCGTATGGGGTAAAGCCGGGTGCAATGAACTCAAACCTTCGACTTTAAAACCTCACTTGATACATTTTATTATACGTATATTTCGTTAGTACAGTTTGTATGAGGAGTAAAATATAAAATATATGTCGAATGTACTATATTCCTAGCCAGACTTCCGTACACTTATTTTTATCACCGTACGTCGGCACCATTCGTGACTTGCATCGCGCCGACGGAGTTTGAAGTGTGGGTGTGGCATCTCAGTGAGACAGACGTATATGAGATATTCAGTTGCACATTTAATACGAGCTCTGTGTCTCCAGTTCTACACTTGTGGTACTTCCTGGTAGCTTGTATGTCACGATTTTAGTATGATAGTTTTGCAGATTTTTCACAGTCGTGGCTAAGACAAAGTTATCTAATATATATATATATTAATACTAGAGGTATATACAAAAATACATTAAAGATATACTGCAAAGCAAAAAGTATAAGTTTTCACTTAAAAATGAGAATATATATAGATAAAAAGCAAAGATAACAGTGTATCTTTAAAAAAAACGAGATTAATGTTACAACTAAAAATGAGAATATATTTATACAATTAGAATATTAATATAACTTTAATTTCAGTTTGGAATTTCTTCATTGCACCCCAGACATGTCCATATGTTCTCCAATCTTCTTCGCAATATCTCCAACAGTAGCATCCAGCGACTAACTGTACAAGATCGATGTTGATTGATGAGCTTACTCATAATCCTGTTAAATATAATTTCACAACTAATCAAACAAGAGAACGTTTATACTAGTATAATATAAAGATAAATTTACAAATAATAACACAAGAATAACTGCAACTAAAATTTTAAGAGCAACTATATGCTTGACTTATTCCTCTTCGCTCTTTGTGGAGCATAGGGCCTCAGCAGTTGTTGGCCACTTTTCTTGGTCTCTGGCTGTTTTCTTTATGGTCTCTCAGGATAGTCGAGCACTCTTCAGTTCCTCAAGAAGACTTCGTCTCTAGGTCTGTTTAGGGCGTCCTCTTTTCTTTTTCTTTGCGGGTTCCATTCAAGAGCAACTATATAACTAAACAACAATGACATCTTTACCTCTTTTTTTTATATCGACTTTGCAACAGTTAAAAAGTGATTGTTCTGCAAACCTGGAAAAATAACTAGGATAATGTTTCAACAAACAAGCAATGATAACTTTACCAGTGTATGTCTAGAACTGTTTTAGAACTGAAAAAAATGGCAATTTTGCAACTAAAAGAACATAAATATTTTAACAACTACCGACAAAAAATGAAATCTATTTTGTTGAAATTTTCTAGAAGTTAAAAATAAGAATAACAAGAGGGGAAAAAACATAATTAAAATGTCTTAATAAATAATGTGTGATCTTTATCATATTTAAGGAGTTAAAATTTCTAAAATGTTTATTTGTTTCTTCTACAGGTAGTTCATCATTCAGGTTGCAACGGAGGCCTGTGTGACATTCAAATAGAGATCTCGTCCCTAATCTAAGAGACCTGGTTAATCAAAGCTTCAAATCTTTCACAAGAATAAACAATTAGATTTGAACTCAGACCTGTTACATAGTCCTGCTAAAGTAGTGATCGAATTTGCTTTTGCAAATAAAGCAGTGTTATATTGTGACTGATTTCTTATTGATGATTGCAGTAATTCATTGTAAATATTATATTATTTTACAAACATTCTGAAGATAAAGTTGATGATGCTAGTGCATCTCTGAAGACAGAAGTCCAGAAGAGATATCAAGGAGAGTTCAACATTAGTCACCTTATTTTCAGCTCAGTGTGGCTTTTATTGTGAATCATTTCTGAATGAAAACACCATCAATCATGTGTGGGGGATGCTGTCAGACCGGAAAGGTGAGTCATTTTTATAATCTATTAACTTAATCCTCTCCGCTCCTCGTGTGGCATAGGGCCTCATCAGTTCTTCACCACTTTTCCAGTTATCTGGCTGTTTTCTTTATGGTCTTCCAGGATAGTCGAGCACCCTTCAGTTCTTCAAGAAGACTTGGTCTCTAGGTCTGTTTAGGACGTTGTCTTTTCCGTTTTCCTTGCGGGTTCCACTAAAGTGCTTGTCTAGTGACATGCGACTGTGTCTTCCGTAGGGTATGCCCGTCGCATCATCATTTTCTCTTCTTAATCTGGGTCATCGTGGGTTCCTGTCCCGTTCTTATCCACAGGTCCGTGTTCGCAACTCTGTAATATCATCTTTGTTTGAGCAGTCTTGAAGGACATGCTCCGGTGTATGTTCCGCCTGCTGACACTGGCAGAGAGTTGTTTGACTTATTCCTAGTCTATATAAGTGTTTGTTGAGTCTGCAGTGGCCAGCCTATCGAAGTTGGCAAAGCTAAAACTGTTATAACGTTATATTTCTTCTGGTTATTCAAGTTTATAAAGTTATCTTCAGTATGTGTCCATAATAGTAAACATTGAATTCATTTTATGTTCTCGTCCATAGTGGACAGTACTATCAATAACGTCTTTTATTAGCCCAGTAGCGCTGTCTTGATGTTTATTCACTAACCAATAGGTGGTAGCACTGCGTCCATATCCATATTTGTCATTAGTCAGTAGATGACAGCACTGTATCCAGAGCCGGATTAGCATAGTAGCAGAAGTAGCAAATGCTACGGGCCCCGCGCTTTGGGGGGGGCCCCGTGCCTCTGGAGCTAAGTTGTCACTAGTCATAAACAAGGAACCAAGTTTGGGAGGTGGGTAATAATTTCCCCTTTCATTTTTTTTTTATTGAGGTTAGGGCAGAACGAGGTCTTGCATTTCGGGGTAGGGATGAAATTATTGGTTCACCTAATAATGGAAATTATTTAGGTTTGTTGGAATTAATAGCCAAATTTGACATTTTTCTGGCTCAGCATATAAATACTTATGCAAATAAAGGAAAGGGACATACATCATACTTATCAAAAACAACATGTGAGGAATTTATCCATCTAATTGCATCAAGCTTACTGGATCATATTATTTGCGAAATTAAGAAATGCAAGTACTATTCCGTATCACTGGACTCTACTCCAGACATTTCGCATGTGGACCAACTCACTCTAATAGTGCGCTATGTGTTACCATCTGGACCAGTGGAAAGGTTTGTGAAGTTCTTGGATATGGAAGGTCATACTGCTGAACAACTCGCCCAAAGTTTACTTGATTTTTAAAGGAAAATGGCATTGATATCAAAGACTGTCGCGGTCAAAGCTATGACAATGCCAGCAACATGAGTGGGAAATACAACGGCTTACAAGCACGCATTAAGGAGATAAATAAGTACGCAGAATACATTCCCTGCTTTGCACATTCACTGAATTTGGTTGCGAAGTGTGCTGCAGAATGTTGTATAGAAGCATCCATTTTTTTTGATTTTGTTGAAAGTCTCTATACATTCTTTTCCGCTTCTACCTATCGATGGGGCATTCTTACAAAAGCACTGGAAGATACAGGTTCAAAACTCCCGACTTTGAAGAGACTGTCGGACACCAGGTGGTCTTTCCGAGCTGATGCGACAAAAGCACTTTTATGTGGTTTTACCATTATCAAACAAGTTTTGGATGACATCTCAAATAACATGGATCAAAAGGTAGAGTGTCGTAATCAAGCGTATGGGCTAGTTTTGGAGATGAGTAAGTTGGAAACGGGAATAGTTAGCATTTTATGGAACGGAATTCTAGAACGCTTGCAAGCGTCTAGCGCTTCATTACAGTCACCTGATCAAGACCTTAACACGGGATATGCTCTTTATGAATCGTTACACGGGTACGTTCAAGCAATGCGGCCTACATTTTCAGATATTGAGGCCAAAGCCAAAATCCTGACTCACTGTCAAGAATATCAGCAACAAACTTCACGACGACGCAAGCGAAATACTAAGTACGACGATTTTAGTGGCTCTACTACGCTCGATGAAGTTGTAGAAAATCAAACACCCAAACAAAAATTTGAAAGTCAGGTGTTTATTGTCATAATTGTTTTTGTAGCTGCTGCTATTAGCAACGAAAAGAATGAGGCCCTTGAACTGCAATTTTATAAACTTATAATGGAAAATTCATTAGAGTCGTGTTTCCCAAATGTAGAAATAGTCTTACGAATTTACTTGTCTTTAATGATTACTAACTGCAGCGGAGAACGTTCTTTTTCAACATTAAAGCGTATAAAAAGTGAGTTAAGAAACATGATGGGACAAGATCGTCTAAATAACCTCACCTTAATGAACATTGAATGTAATTTACTTAGAGAAATTGATTTGTCTAGTATTATCTCTAAATTTGCTCACATTAAATCGAGACAAGTTTGTTTGTAAAATTTATATTTTATTATTTATTATCATACAAAACTTAGGGCCCCTCGCTAAAATTTGCTACGGGCCCCGCGCTGGTCTAATCCGGCTCTGACTGTATCCGTATTATTTACTATCCACTAGTGGATATCTTCTATCCATTATTCTTTATTATCCACTAGTGGATATCTTCTATCCATTATCCTTTACTATCCACTAGTGGATATCTTCTATCCATTATCCTTTACTATCCACTTTGTGGGCAATGATAAATAGCAACATTGAAACAGAAATTAATCTCAAAAAGTGCGACTAAGCCAGCTGATATTGATAAATACAACATTGAAACAGAAATTAATCTCAAAAAGTGTGAATAAGCCAGCTGATATTGATAAATACAACATGAAACAGAAATTAATCTCAAAAAGTGTGAATAAGCCAGCTGATATTGATAAATACAACATGAAACATAAATTAGTCCTAGAGAGTGTGAAAAAGATCAGCTGATATTAATCAAATACAACGTATTTGTATAAATCCAATCAGAAGTAAATCATCTCAAATTACCCCGTGTGATGCTGCGCACATGTGCCTGTAATTATACAGTAATGTTTGATATGCAAAAAAACACGCGCACTGTTCTGGTCGTATCTGCCAGCTAGCATGCACGATTTAAGCCCGGGCTATAGCCCTAACCGTTCAATATATTCCTGGTTATAACAATGTCCGATTTTTGGACGCCAGAATATCTCCCCTCTCTCTCTTTATCTCCAAAGTGGACATAATCGTGGACAATATTATATGCCTGATTGGAATTGATTTTTTGGGAGAGAGCTTAACCCAAGGTTGCATTCCAATTAATCAAATCTTGCCTGGTTACATTAATCTATGCTGATCCCATCGCTTTTTCTGCTATAATAGAGTGAACAAATCTGCACAGACTGCTCACATAGGAGCTCAGGTCTTTTCTGCTAACTGAATCTGACAGCGTTAGAGCAGTTACACGGTAGCTCCGATGGCTATTTCGCGAAAATTGATTGTGCTAGGAAATAAATACTGTTTTCTGTTGTATGAATCTATCTGATTATCTGATTAAGCTACGCCGTGTCCTTTGAACAATAGAATATAGACACATTTGTGTGATTCTATCATAACATTATCTTCTTTGTTCTTCTTCTGTTTGACTGCTTATGCCTTGAAATTAGGACAGAGAATGTAGTTATAATTGTCTTTCATTGAAAGCTGTGTTTCTTTGACATTTTCTTACAGACTGAAATGAAAATCGTGGCATATCCTTTACAGGACGTAACCATCAACGATAGTAAACGAGTTGTTGATTTTCTATGCACCACTTATACGTTCTTACATACTATAGCTCTCAATTAACTTCTGGCGTAAAAACTAACAATAATAAATGTTGGGGAGTTGAAGATGGATAAGGGGATGTTCTTCGGTCTCTTCGCGACTGTCTGTTGGATGAGGACAATAAAATAGATATTGAATCTATCCAGCGATTTAAGCAGTTTAGAGTTACCCGTTGCACAAGTAGAATTGGACGACTGAGGTGCAGAGTGAGGAGTGTGTTTAATCAACGAGCCACGGGAACCATCAGTATGCATACTCTTTGATATCTGTTGAGGGAGACTAAGCACCTATGGGTCTGCCCGGAGTGCAATGACGTCAGTTTAGTAACCAATAACCAACCATCTTTACTAAGACAACCTTTATTTAGTTGTTGTATATCTCACCTTATATGTCATCTTCACACTCTCACTTCGTGGATCGACATCTTCGTATGTCGTCATCTTCATGGGTCGTCATCTTCATGGGTCGTCATCTTAGTGGGTCACCATTTTTGTAAGTTGCCATCTTCATATTTGCCATCTTCGTATTTGCCATCTTCGTGAGTCGCCATTTTCATGAGTCGCTATATTCGTAAATCGCCCTTCTTTTAGGTCGCCATCTTCGTTTGTCGCCACATACGTGGTTACCATTCTTGCGCGAACGATAGAAGATCAACATCGTAATGTAGGCATCCACATGAACGTGTAGACATCCACATGAACGTGTAGGCATCCACATGAACGTGTAGGCATCTACGTGAATGTGTAGGCATCCACATGAACGTGTAGGCATCCAGACGTACATTGAACGTGCACATTGATAGCTTGATAATTTACTCCCAAACATTTTACAAATAATATTGACATAACCAGACAGATAATAGTCAGGATAACACTGCAAATTGTCACTACTGATGTCTGTTTTGTCTATATATATTAATGTTGCACCTTTTTAGTAATCTAGTCTCGTAGGCGCCTGTGCCACAAGATAACATCCAACAGTAGGGAAGGGATATTTTTCGACCGTATGGCTCTCAGGTCGACCCAACTTCAATTTTGTACCCAAAAAAAACCACTAGGAAGTAAACGCCCCACCCTGCCCTTCCTGATGTTAACCACAACGCCCATTGTGTGTTGTTGGTCAAAGAAAAACAGTGGGGGAGGAATATTTTTCAACCGTACGACTCTCAGATCGATCCAACTTCAATTGGATAACAGCAAAACACTTGGAAGTAAACCTCCTCAATGCTTATCACGGCGCACATTGTGTGTTGTTAGTCAAAGAAAAAACAGTGGGGGCGGGATATTTTCCGACCGTACGGCTCTCACGTCGACCCAATTTCAATTGGGTACCTGAAAAACACTACGACTTATACGTCCCCCCTCCCCTTTCTCACTCTCCCTAATGCTAACCCAACGCCCATGGTGTGTTGTTGGTCAGAGAAAAAATATCGATTTAACATCGTATTATCCACTAGACTCCAGGGTATGAAAACGAGATCTTTACATCCCCTTTTTGTATTCTATTTCTCAATACCACTCTATCACGTGAGTAAAGCTTAAGTACTCAATGTACTTTCACTGTCACATTGTCAGCTTGGTTGCATGCGATTTGTTTCAGCGATTTTATTGTCAAGTTAAGTATCGATTTCAAATCGATTGAGCCACAATTCATGGCTTTTTGGAAAGCATACTCGCACGCACAAACTCACACACACACTCGCACTCGTGCAGGTCACTTATGCAATTACAGATTCACTCCCTTCCCCATCCCACACCTTCCCAACCCAAACTGCTTGTTTTCTTCATCACATCAAGTACTTTATCTTGTCTAAAAACAAGGGAGAGGGGAGAAGAGGTCTAACGACGAAGGGTTAGCTTCATTGCACCTAGGGTTAGGTTAGGTTAGGGTTAGCTATTACGGGTTAGGAGGTTAGCTTCATTGCACGTTTCTTTATTGAGGGTTTTTTACATATGGTTCGGTCCCCCTATGCAGAAATGGCAAGTCAGCTTTCGAGAGTAATGCACAAAGCAAAAAGACAGTAGCTCTAGCAACAGTCATCGGAATCTTCAAAACGAAATGCACTCGAGAAACGAGCGGCCCTATAGGGATTTGAACCTACGACCTTCATAACGAAAACGACTTGATCGCTACGTCAAAAAACCCTCCATTTATCGTTGGAGATATTGCAAAGAAGATCGGAGCACCTATGGGGACATGTCCGGAGTGCAATAAAGATATTCCAAACTAAAACTCAAACCCTCCATATGGTGGTCAATTCTATATAATACATCTTGGTATGGATCGTGTAAACAACAGACTTTGTTAAAGTGAAAGTGAAGTCCTAGCTGATTGATTGATTGATTGATTGATTGATAGGACCATCATTCCACTTCGGTAAGTAACCATGTATGTTGCGATCTATTCTTACACAGGAAGATCTCAGCGACAGTGTACGAACTTATTAGCACCGGAGAGGGTCCAGGCATCGGCTTTCTGGCCTGCTCTTCTCGATTATGAACTGTCAATGTTCCTTAACGTGCTCAAATTGAAGACGGGACTTCTTTTTTATCGTCCGTCCCCGATAGGACTAGGAACTCGATTTCACCTACATTGAGATTAGGGAGCTCCTGAAAAATGGCTCCACGAGGAAGCGAACAGAGTGCTTTTGGAACCAGAGGTGAGCACCTAACCTTTACGCCACAGAGAGCCCCACTGAAGTCTTAGTTAGCCACCCGTCGTGTACTCAAAACTCCCCATCTTGATATGAATTATATGATAGCCATTTTTTTATTTAAATTTATCCCTGACCTAGTTTGGTCATAACTAACTACATGAAATCGTCTGGAGAATCGACCCCTGATGTTTGTTATCCGCCGATTTCAGGGATCGTTATTGTAATCATGGCGTGTGCTTATCTGTAAACACAATGGCCGTCAGCATGTACACAAACCCAGTAGGAGCGCTCACATCTGCTGCGCGATTACACGCAGAAACAGAGCTCCAGGGCGGAAGAAAGCTTTAATTGTTAACAGCTCAAATAAACATTGGAACATCTGTTATCTGACAACACGTCTTGAGTTATGGGCTGACTACAACTACACAGATTTATCTCAAGGAGATCTGGGCGTTGAATGTACTGTAAATGTACACAGTTTCTGGACACAGGTAGCTTATTCATGCTCTCAACTCATGTTATACATGTTTCTCTCGTGTAATAAAGTTGTATATACGCTCCTAACAAACCTGGAAGTAACAAGAAGAGACCGGTTTCGAAATTAAGACTTCTGGAAAAAAAAGTAGATACAACATCAGTACTGAACTTCATCCAGATATAAATATAAATGGTACGGCAACATATCAGATTACCAAGAGACAGTGCGCCTCTAAGAGCAATGTGACTGATACGGTGGGTACAAAGCAAAAGGCCGCCCACGCAAAAATGTGGACCAGAGATAACAGAGGCGACGAAAGACACTGTTTATGAAGTGCCCGTTCTAGAAATCTCTTCTTATCCTGACGCTGTGAGGCAAAACAGTATTGGAGAAAAGAAAATAGAACCAACCTGGTTTTCCTACATAATGTTCTAACTGTTAAATAGTTCTAGCACATGTTAGATGGGAAATCGTGTCTGCAAGTGCGCTCTCAATATTTGATCATCATCATGTGAGTATCAATCTCTGTGCATCAAAAATAATATTGGAGGTGGGGGTGAGATGGAAGTGAGTAGACATCACATTTTATAACTCAAGCGCGCGGTGTATCTTGACACAGATGGATATCTTTTGTATGTATCTGGGACAAGAGAGAGAGAGAGAGAGACTTGGTGAGAGATTTAGATAGATGGTGGGGAAAAATAAGAGGGGAAAAGTGCCATCATTATCAGCAAGTAGTTTGTACTGAGCAGAACTTACTGTTCTAACAGTCTCTAGCATGGGTCAGGTGTCCTGCTTATGTTGCTGTCATGATTCCCTCTCACAAGATGTGGTAGTTGCTTCCTTTAGACAAGATCTCTAGTAGTTGCCTCCTTAAAGAGCAAGATCTTAGTAGTTAATCACTTACACAAGATTTCTGGCAAAATTCTTCTACAGTCTGAGTTCCATTCTCACAGACTAGTAGTTATTCATCTCCACAAGATCTAGTAGTTAATTCACTCTCTCACAAGATCTGTAGTTATTCCCTCCACAAGATCTAGTAGTTAATTCACTCTCCCACAAGATCTAGTAGTTAATTCATTCTCCCACAAGATCTAGTAGTTAATTCACTCTCCCACAAGATCTAGTAGTTAATTCATTCTCCCACAAGATCTAGTAGTTAATTCACTCTCCCACAAGATCTAGTAGTTAATTCACTCTCCCACAAGATCTAGTAGTTAATTCACTCTCCCACAAGATCTAGTAGTTAATTCACTCTCACACTAGATCTAGTAGTTAATTCACTCTCCCACAAGATCTAGTAGTTAATTCACTCTCCCACAAGTTCTAGTAGTTAATTCACTCTCCCACAAGATCTAGTAGTTAATTCACTCTCCCACAAGATCTAGTAGTTAATTCATTCTCCCACAAGATCTAGTAGTTAATTCACTCTCCCACAAGATCTAGTAGTTAATTCACTCTCCCACAAGATCTAGTAGTTAATTCACTCTCCCACAAGATCTAGTAGTTAATTCACTCTCCCACAAGATCTAGTAGTTAGTTCACTCTCCCACAAGATCTAGTAGTTAATTCACTCTCCCACAAGATCTAGTAGTTAATTCACTCTCCCACAAGATCTAGTAGTTAATTCACTCTCCCACAAGATCTAGTAGTTAATTCACTCTCCCACAAGATCTAGTAGTTAATTCACTCTCACACTAGATCTAGTAGTTAATTCACTCTCCCACAAGATCTAGTAGTTAATTCACTCTCCCACAAGATTTGATGAATATCGTACTTCAAAGAGCGATATGATAATTAATTTACTTACACAATATCTAGTGACTGATCTGCTTTCAACAACGTTCACTTTACTAGTCATGTTTACAAACGGCATGTGTAGGTAATGTTACGTAATAAGCAACTAAGACAGTGTAGATTGTTCAGATTTATGCTTCACGCCGAGTTGATGAGCTCTTCATTACGTCTTGTTTGCTCACCTGTCTGGATGGAATCAGGAAAGGATCTGGTATGAAAGAGATAATTGTGCTTACCTTCTTGTAGTGAGGATAATTGATGCTTAAAGCACGTCCTGTAAGAACAGGTGGATTGCTACGGGGAAAGCAGGTGTAACATTCAAACTTACCTATAATAAAAAGTAAAATCTGTAAGATATGGAGCAGAGAAAAAAATGTTATATGTATGATAACAAACATTCTGAGAGAGGAGGGAAAGCCCAAGAAGATTAGGAAGACTATGAAGAGTTTTTTTATTTAAACATCGGACAAGCGATATAACATACTAAGTTAAGTCTCTGTGTAAGAACGTAGTATATGGTTTGTGGAAAGATAGTAATGTCGGGAAAAACCGGAGATCACTTTAAAAAATGAAACGAAGACTCTTTAACATATGCAAACACGCCCCATCTTCAAGGTATTGAAGTCTTTAACCTTCCCTCGTGAGACTAATTTGAAGAAAATTGTGGGCACCCGTGAGGGTCTGATGCTGACGAGAAGATTCATTAAGACAACTCATATCGATTCAGATCTTGATAAAAGAATGACTTAAGCGTTTTTTCTCCAGACAGTACGACAGAGTAGCAAACACATATCTCTGAGTAACAACAGCCCAGGAACGCAGGATATGAACAGAAAATAGCGATGTGTCTTGCATACCCTGCGGAAGACAAAGTCAAGTATCACTAGATAGCACTTCAGTGAAACCCAAAAAGTGACGTTCTAAACAGACCTGGAGGCCCGCCTATCCAGCGTGTTCTTAGTGCGTTGGACAACGGGTGACAAGCCCCATGTGAGTACGGTTCAATTCCGCGGGCTGGCAGAAAAGCCACAGGTTTTCCAGATTTACGGTGTTCGTGGCACCGAACCGAAGGGTAACGATGTCCATGTCACCGAGACGAAGAGCTGAAAGCTTAAATGCTTCTGGATCGGGGTGGGGGGGGGGGAACCAGACCTGGACACTGAGTCTTCTTTAGTAACTAAGAGATGCTGGACTATCGTGAGAAATGATTAAGAAAACGGCCAGTAACCGGTGAAAGTGTAATACAACTGTTGGGACCTTATTCTCCACGAGAAACGGAAAGGAATCAATAAGCAATATCGATACTTAAAGTAAACATCAACAAAATTGTAAAGAATAACTAAAACAAATATTAAACGTTTTTTGTTAAAACTTATTTCTGACACTCTTGGTATTCCGTAAACTTGATGAACTAGCCGTGTCCCAAATAAGATCACATTTTATGTACTTAACTAACTCTAATCAACTTCCGCTAGAAGACTTCATTAGCAGTATATGTGCTTCAAGACAAGGAAGACACCAAAGATAAGATGGGTAGAAGATTTTAATTGAAGGATGGGAAAGTAAGGTCGGACCGTTATGGTCGTGAATGAATGTTATATTTGTTTCAGGAAAATAAAACTAAAATAATTTGATCAATTTAGTATTGACGTTTCAATTAATTTGAATTAGAAGTTAATGATTGTTGCAGAGAAAATAAAAATAAAATAATTGACTCAATTTAGGTCATGATTGTTAAGGAAAATTTGAACCAAAATTAGAAGAATGAGAAGTTAGACGAGAGCACGAATAATAAAAATAGATAATGTAAAGATTGCACCTGTAGGGTCATATTTGGATCTCAAGGAAATAACCCGAAATAGAAAACAGTGACGTATGACGATGATTGATTGATTGATTGATTGGTTGATTGATTGATTGAACCATCATCATTGCAATTCTATGAATAGTTATATGTGTTCCGATCTAATTCTTACACAGGAAGGTTTCAGCGGTAGTGCACGAACTCAGTAGTAATCGACTAGAGTCCCCGATGTAATTTTGGTGATGGTAAAAGCTTTAGAAATTTTAATGTAATTTTTAAAGATTTATTTCCGGGCAGCGACTTTCCAGCCTATTCTTATCCATTGTCAACTATCAAGAGTTCTTTCAAGTGCCCAATTTGAATACAGCACCAACGTTTTATTGGTCATATCGATAGGACAAGAAACTCGATCTCACCTACATATAAATCAGGGGTCACTTGATAAAATAGTCCAATAATTACACTCGAGAAATGAAACCGGAATTTTGAGAATATGAGGCGAGCACAGTACCTCACAGGCCACAGAGAACAACCCCACCTCCTTTCCCACACAATGACATATGTTACTACTAATAGTACTTCTACTACTGCTGCTGCTGCTGCTGATTTTACTCATGCTCTTCTTTTTGCTGCTACTACTGTTGCTATAACTACACTACTACTACTATTACTACTAATAGTAATAGCCGTCCATCGCAAGCGATGATGACAACAATCTCAGACGTGTACTGTTGCACCTCTCTGGTGTGTGCGGAGGTGACTGTAGAGTCCAATCCTAGAACAGAATCCCCGACCACAGGTGGGGCATACATGATCAAGGTTAGACATGTGCATGTTGTGTGCTCTGTCTTTTCGCGCTGCTCGTTTTCTCTGTGACTCAACAATACGATGATTCTCAGCTATTCGGGTTCCTCTTTTGTTGTTACAGCGCCACATTTGGCGATCTTGCGCAAGGGATTCCCAGCACGTATTGTCTATATCGAAGCATTTCAGAGACACTTTAAGAGTGTCTTTAAAGCGTTTTTCTATCCACCAGCTAAACGTCTGCCCCCTTCAAGCTCGCCATACATCAACTGTTTTGGGATGCGTTTATCAGGCATTCGAGCAACGTGACCGACCCATCTCACTTGGGCCTTCTGCAACAGGGTGTTGACGCTTGGGATCTTTGCTCTTGTGAAGACTTCGCTGTCTGGAATTACTATTACTATTACTACTACAACTGAAACAACTACTACTATCACTACTACTACTACTGCTACAACTGCTACTACTACAACTATTACAACTACTACTACTAAAGCTTCTACTACCACAATTACTACTACTACTACTACTACTACTACTACTACACACACGCTTAAATCGGATTTCCCAGCTACTTCAATCTTTTCTATAAGTAAAGAATAAGATGGGGGATTAAAGTGTGTGATGTCGTCTACACTTCCTGCTAGAATCATCAAACTAGAATTCAACCGCTGACATATACCAGACGTCAAGTATGATTTCATCTTCAAACGTAAAACTATTTATGGTAACATCCTATATACAATATTGGCAGCCATAGATCTCTTATGAAAACATAAAGACTGTAATATATACATCTTAACCTAGTCCTGTTCTTTCAGACTGTATTGTCAGTTTAGCTTATATCTTGTCTATATTCAGCATTACATATTATGGAAGCTATTGCTCTTACTTCCTGTATGTACAGTGATGATGCGTCCATCACGTATGATGACCATCAAATTTTCATCCAAGGGAATTTAGTTGCGTTATGTTTGTCTGTGTGTGCGTAGATGACTAGTGAACCCGATACGGGCTTGAAATGTTCTTGTACAGTGTGGGTAAGGTATACTTGCACTTGTGGGAAGTTTTACTGCCTTTTACGAGTAAAATTACACGATAAAGAGACACGAAGGGCTGGAGAAGACCATCATGGAAAGAGGCATCCCGGCAAAGAAGAGGAGGAAGACCACAGAGAACATGGATTCAGACTGTAACTGTGTATGGTTTGAGCATGACCGCTGCAGAGACAGAACAACTGGGCTGTGAGAGAGAGAAATTCTGAATGACTGTTGAGGTGGCAAAGTTCTGTTCATTCCAAGCTATTTGATGATGATGATGATGATGATGATGATTATGATGACAATCTTACACTTAATTACATGATTATAATCTTCTTGAGATGTACATTCAGTTCCATTTGTTTATCGACACAGATCTACTAAATCAGCTATTTGTGTAATTAGTGTAACAACACCAGAAAAGACAGTCATGTAACAACAACAGAAAAGACAGAGTCACCAACACCAGCATAAGAAAGAAAGTTGGAACAGAACCTTGCTTGAAATACATTGAAAACAGAAAATGAAGTGATCCGGCCACTTAATAATAATGCAACCAAATTCCACTGTAAACAGAGTTTTCTATAATAGAGCATCAGGAAAGAAAACGAAAGCAAGTCCACGAAAAAGATGGTTAGATGGCATAGCAGTTTCCTGTCAAAAAGCAAAAATAACTCTCACCGAAGCTACTAGAACAGCGCAAGACAAAACAGAAAACCACGACACTGGGTAACAATCTGGTAGCAGTATAACGACAAAATAAGAAGAACAAGTGTGATAGTTGTTGAAGGGAATGTAAAGAAATCGGCCCCTTCTGCGTAGCTCTTATCATTACTTTTAATCTATTACAAGAATCTTATGTATTTTTATGTTTTATCATTCCCAGGATGCAAAGGATGAGAAAGGTTTGCTAAGCAACCCCAGAAGGAATAGAGGATGTACTGACATCCTAGTGTTTCTGATATTTGTTTTCTTCCTCTGTGGGATGGTAAGTACATGATCTTTGACATTGTTTTTATCTGCTCTCTCACTGCTTGTACATAACTACTTGTCTCTTCATCTCATTTTAACTCATTGTTGACCAAACGCCACACTATGTGGCTTTGGGGTGGACGCCTTTACAAGGAGCCATGCTAACGGGCGTTTTTATTCAAAATCAAATGACTTTGGCTTGTAAAAACATCGATTTTGCCCTGGTCTACTTAGAGTTAAGTATACATTTTTTTAAACTTTTACTTCATATTATAGACTCGTGTCTGAATGGCTACACGAAATGGCTTTTCGTGATGGAAATGTCCTTCGTAAGGTCAAAAGTTTCTTTTTTTTAATATTGGGAAGAAATTAAAGTCGATGACCTGTAGACGCGTGGCGACAGTATCCAACAAACGGCCTTAATTCCGCTGCCTTATAAAAGCCCCCAGCATACTCTCAGAAATTAGAACAAAGCACTGTAGCACTTATTTTGTATGACTTCTTTCTCACCTTGATGAAGGTATTTTGATCCAATATTAGTTTTGTCAACGGTTTTTTTTTTTTCGTTTTACGTTTTTTACTTCAGAAAAGCTACCCGTAATACCTGTTTCCATATTTTTGTTCTTATATGTGTATTTGTCAATGTTTGTGATTCCGTGTTTACATATGCAAAACAGACACCATTTATGATATCTTGTCTGTCTATATTTCTTCCGATTTAAGTCAGACTATATAGTCAGCTAGACGCGTCAGAGAAACACTATGTGGGTTCTATTGTCCCTAATTTGGTAGAAAATATCACTACCAAGCGATGTGGGTTGTCTATGTGGCTAAGCTTTCCTATTGCGTTCCGAAAGTCGTGGCTTCTAATTCGTACCGCGCAGTTCTTCTCACGTTTGCATTTTTTCCGGAGATCCCTAAGATTATTTCCAGAGCTACGAAGCCCGTGCTTTGTGCAACACACTCGGTTGGTGACACACCAATTATTAAAACCCGTGCTATGGGTAAAACCTTGGTACACACCAATATAACCCGTGCTTTGAACACACTCGGTTGGTGACACACCAATATAAACCCGTGCTTGTAAACCTTGGTGACACACCAATTATAAACCCGTGCTTTGTGCAACACACTCGGTTGGTGACACACCAATTATAAACCCGTGCTTTGTGCAAATACACTCGGTTGGTGACACACCAATTATAAACCCGTGCTTTGTGCAACACACTCGGTTGGTGACACACCAATTATAAACCCGTGCTTTGTGCAACACACTCGGTTGGTGACACACCAATTATAAACCCGTGCTTTGTGCAACACACTCGGTTGGTGACACACCAATTATAAACCCGTGCTTTGTGCAACACACTCGGTTGGTGACACACCAATTATAAACCCGTGCTTTGTGCAACACACTCGGTTGGTGACACACCAATTATAAACCCGTGCTTTGTGCAACACACTCGGTTGGTGACACACCAATTATGTGAAGAGGTAACGAACGAGTCATATGGGGTAAAACCCGTCGCAATGAAGTGAGTTCTCCGGCTTTAGACTTTCAGTTCCCTTCATCCCTGCACAGGACCGTGCGGTATATTTTCTCAGCATAATGCAAGTCTCCGAAATGCCGCCCCTTAAATCTTTTTCCGTTAAAATAACCTTCAATTGTAAGTTTGATTTTGCTGCTTATGCCACTCCTTACAGTACCGCCTGATTCGGCCGCCTCTTGTACATCTCCGCACGGCCTGCCCTGATGTCCAGACGAGTAAAACCAATACATTTTCTGGAGAAAGACTGTTGAATACGATTCTCAAGTGAGAAACTTGTCTTCATCGATCCTCTTAAGCATACTCAACAATCTGTAACTGTCAGTGCATGTGTCGATGTTTGTTCTGTCATCCACGAAATTACCCCAGCGACAGCAGCTATCTCCATTGTCATGTTTGAAGTAGTTGTATTGAATGAATAGATGTCCTTCTTTACTGTCCTTCCGTTTACCTGCATTGTTTACTTGCACTTTTTACCTGCACTTTTTACCTTAGTATTGGGTATTTGGGGTTTCAATGGCAAAGTAATTAAGTCGTTTGCCTGTCATACTGAAGGCTGTGGACTCAAATCTGGACCGAGACACGTGTGCAATTTTGTCATAAGATCCCTAGGATTGTTGCCGAAGCTAAGAAGTTCGTGCTGTGTGCAATGTTTTCGGTAGATGGCATGTCATCTCTGCCAACAGGAACGGAGCTATATGGGGAAACCCGGTGCAATGAAGTCAATCCTTCACCTTTAGACCATTTACCTGCACCTTTACCTACACAATTTACCTGCATGGAATCCTTCAGAGTTATAAGATTCTGATTAGCTCTGGTATGGACGTATCAGATTATCGTTTGATGTAATTTTGTCTTGTTCTGTCAGAATCATCGACTTTGATTCATATTCTTCTCAACTTCTACTAAACAGTGACACATCGAAACATTTAGACAGGATGTACCTGTACCTAACTAGAAAACTCACTAAAAAACTAACTAGATAAAATCAACGCCTATGCTCTTCAGGGACCTTTAGCTAGTAAAGAAGATCCCCTATACAGTATCTTTGGTCACAATCCCGATTTTTTTCCTGACAACAGTACCGAAATTGTCCCTCTCGGACAACGATACCGAATTTTTCCCACTCTGACAACGATACCGAATTTGTCACTCTCTTACAAAAATACTAGATTTGTCCCTCTTTGACAACGATACCGAATTTTTCCTTCTCTGACAACGATACCGAATTTGTCTCCCTCTGACAACGATACCAATTTGTCCATCTCTACAGATACCGAATTTGTCCCCGTCTGACAACGATACCGAATTTCCCCAAGCACGGAAAGTCCAGCAAACTATTTAACGTGGTGGACTAGGGAATCGAATGTAGCGAGAATATAATACTATAAATCGGTGCTAGTATCCAACTCACTATGACATTACTACGCTTATTCTCCTAGATTGTATTATTTCTGTAATCTTAGTTTCTTGCAATGTTTCCTCTTATACTTAACTATTTCTTTATCTTTCTATAATGTTACCCTTAAATGGGAAGACTGCAGTAAAACTATGTAGCAATGTAGCAACACATAAAAACAAAGTACTATAGTTTTCTTCTTCACCTTTCAACTCCCAACGGAGCACAGGTCTTCAACAAATTTCTTCCAGCTCTTTCTCTCTCTTACCATCCCTGCCCAGCGTGTTCGTAGTGCGTTGGACTTCGGGTGACTATCCCTCTGTGTGTGCGGGTTCAATTCCGCGGATGGCAGAAAAAGCCACAGATTCCCCAGATTTACCGTGTTCGTGGCACCGAACCAAAGGGTTACGATGTCCATGGCACCGAGCCGAAGAGCTGAAAAGCTCAAGTGCTTCTGGATCGAAAAAAAAACACACAAAAAACCATCCCTTCCAATTCTTTTCATGTTTTACCTATCATTTTAATACCATTCTCCAGCTCTCGTCTCCAGATCTGTCTAGGCCTTCCCTTACTCCTCTTTCCCTGCGGGTTCCAAAACAGTGCCTACAAAAACAATATACAGTGACGGTTCAACCAAATTTCACGTTTCACATCCAAAATAAATTGCTTAGCTAATGCAATGTTTTTGCTAAATACGTATTTGATTGCATACATATGAGAGGAAGTTAGCTGTTGTTTTTATTTGTGTGTAAGAGATATTTCATTGCTTTTCTATGTGTTTTTATGTTGAAAAAATAATGTTTCTTGCGTTTTAATATGCGTGGGTGATAAATAAAGTTCAGTGGGTTTTTTTTAGTTATGTTCGTTTAAATTATATGTGCGTAAGAATGTGTGTTTTTGTGTGTTATGTGTGTGTTCTGGTGTTTTTGTGTTCTGTGTGTGTTCTGCAGTATTTGTTACAGACAGTTCGTCATCTATTTATGAGCTTTGTGTGGTGACAAAAAATGTAAAATAACTGTATACCTATTTATGCGGTCATTGTCAGTGTGAGAGAAGTAGAGAGAAAGAAAGAATGTTTACAGGCACTTTCTATACTTGTATGTCAGTGAGAGCGAGTGAGAGAGAGGGGGAAGAAAGAGGTTGAAATCTCACAATACGTTTCTACACTTGTGTATCAGTGAGAGAAAGAGAGAGAATGAGAGAGAGACAGAGAGAGAAAGAGGGAGAGGGAGAAAGATAGACAGATGGTGAAATCTCACAATACGTTTCTACACTTGTGTATCAGTGAGAGAAAGAGAAAGAACAGAAGAGAGGGAGAGGGAGAAAGATAGAAAGAGGGAGAAAGCTCACAATACGTTTCTACACTTGTGTATCAGTGAGAGAAAGAGAGAGAATGAGAGCGAAAAAGAGCGAGAGAGAGAGCGAGAAAGAGCGATAGAGAAATCTCACAGTCCGTTCCTACTCTTGCATAACAGAGAAAGAATGCAAGAAATACAGAGATAAAGAGAGAGAAAGAGAAAAGAGAGAGAGAGAGAGAAAGCTCACAGTCCGTTTCTACTCTTGTATAACAGTGTGAGAGAGGGAGAAAGTGACAGTTTATAGTCCTTTTCTACTCTTGTACATCAGTGAGACACACGCACAGAGAAAGGGAGAGAGAGAGAGAGAGAATGTTTGCAGTCCATTTCTACTCTTGTATATTAGTGAGACACACACACACACACACACACACATACACACAACATACACACACAGCTATAATGTGACAGTTTACTGTTGTATATCAGTAGACATACACACACACACACACACACAGCTATATGTGAAGTTTACTGTTGTATATCAGTAGACACACACACACATACACACAACCCACATACACACACACAGCTATAATGTGAAAGTTTACTGTTGTATATCAGTAGACACAAACACACACACACAACACACACACACACACACAGCTATAATGTGAAAGTTTACTGTTGTATATCAGTAGACACACACACACATACACACAACACACATACACACACACAGCTATAATGTGAAAGTTTACTGTTGTATATCAGTAGACACACACACACATACACACAACACACATACACACACACAGCTATAATGTGAAAGTTTACTGTTGTATATCAGTAGACACACACACACATACACACACACACACATACACACACACAGCTATAATGTGAAAGTTTACTGTTGTATATCAGTAGACACACACACACATACACACAACACACATACACACAACACACATACACACACACAGCTATAATGTGAAAGTTTACTGTTGTATATCAGTAGACACACACACATACACACAACCCACACACACACACACACAGCTATAATGTGAACGTTTACTGTTGTATATCAGTAGACACACACACACATACACACAACACACATACACACACACAGCTATAATGTGAAAGTTTACTGTTGTATACCCTAGAGCAAAGTGTCTTCTAGCTGTTTATTATGCCTTGAAATTCTATCGATCTGTTTGTCAGATTCTTTTCTGCTGCCTGTCTGACAATCCTCCTCCTCTTCCTCCTTCACGTCGACCTCTCTATTCCTACTCTTCGTATGATCAAGAAAATGCTCTCTTTGCTTCTTCCAATCACTCTCCGTTCCAAACTTTCCCTCCTTAAGGATGCCACCCAGGCACTGCTGTATCAAACCACTGCTTATTTAGCCCTGGTCTGAAATCAGAACATTCATATTTGTCTTGTGAGAGAGTTTGCAGAGCGTGTTTGTTTTAGTGCGTACGCAAGATGGGGAGAGAACAGGGGAGACAGGTGGAAGAAGAAGAATGTGGAGAAAGAGGAAAGTTGAAGAAAATAGAACGAGAATAGAGAGAAGGAAAAGGTGAAGGAGAATGTGAGACAGGAAGAAATGAGAGAAAGAAATGAAGAAATGAGAGAGGAAGAAATTAAGAAAAATGAGAGAGAGAAGAGGAAGAAATGAGAGGAGAGAAGGAAGAAAGTGAGAGGAGAAATTGAGAGAGAGGAAGAATGAGAGAGAGGAAGAAAGGGAAAGAAATTGAGAGAGAGGAAGAAAGTGAGAGAGGAAGAAAGGAAGAAAGAGAGAAGAAATGAGAGAGAAGAAATGAGAGAGAGAAGAATGAGAGAGAGGAAGAATGAGAGAGGAAGAGAGGAAATGAGAGAGAGGAAGAAATTGAGAGAGAGAGGAAGAAAATGAGAGAGAGGAAGAAAATGAGAGAGGAAGAAATTGAGAGAGAGAGGAAGAAAATGAGGAGAGGAAGAATGAGAGAGAGGAAGAAATTGAGAGGAGAGAAATGAGGAGAGAGGAAGAAAATGAGAGAGAGGAAGAAATTGAGAGAGAAGGAAGAGAAATGGAAGAGAAGAAATTGAGAGAGAGGAAGAAATATGAGAAGGAAGAAATGAAGAGAGAGGAAGAAAATGAGAGAGAGGAAGAAATTGAGAGAGAGAGGAAGAAATTGAGAGAGAGAGGAAGAAAGTGAGAGGGAGAAATTGAGAGAAGAATGAGAGAGAGAAAGAAAATGAGAGAGAAAAATTGATAGAAAATGAGAGGCAGAAATGAGGAGAGGAAAAATGAGAAAGAGGAAGAAATTGAGAGGAAGAAAATGAGAGAGAGGCAGAAAATGAGAGTGGAAGAAAATGAGAAAGAGGAAGAAAATGAGAGGAAGAGAGAGAGGGAGAGAGCAGCAAATGGAAATGCAAAAAAATGTAGAAATTATAGAAAATTGTGGAAATTGAGAAAGTTTGAAGTAGATTAAATGGGAAAGAGAAACAATAAGAAACTGAGAAGCAGACAAGAACATAGGATAAGAAAAAATACAGAAGAGAGATATAAGAATGAGAAAGAGAGACAAAATTATGAAGATAGATAGATAGAAAGAGATGAGGAAGCGAAAGTGTGAAAAAATTAGAGAGATACAGAGGGCGTAAATCTTCTGCTAATTATTCGAACCAAGTCACATGATTCAAAAAAATTTTGAAATAAAAACACCTGTCGTTTTTACAGGTGAAGAAACTTGCTTGAATTCTTGGGATTATATATTATTGTGTTGTTTTTGTCGTCCTGTTATTTTGCAACTGTTGTTGTGTATGTTTTTGTCTCTTGAAAACCTCCGGTGTAACCTGAAACAAATGCCTGGAAACAATTCATCTAATATAAATTTAGAATATAAATCAATAATATCCACTAAGAATATGTGGGCGTAGTTACGTGTCGTAAAAATAATATATATGTATATGTTCATGCTCGAGACTTTTGTTACATCTGACGTCATAAGGACAATGAAACTTCCGTCTTCTCTGAGAAATTCATCGCTGTTTATAGACAAGCAAATCCAAATGAAAGACCACGGTGACCTTTGGATCAAGCAGAATTAAGGAAACGCATAAGCTTAATATAATGTTGTCTTTAAAATAGACAATTTTGTATTTTAACATATAAATTTTGCTACATTTCCCCAATATCCATTATTTTCTCTTTTATATTCTAAATCTGTATTTTATGAAAGTTTTCTAGTGGGCAGAAAGAAATCCTGATTATTGGTTTCTTTACTTGCAAGTAATGTGTCCTAATCGGCACAATAGGATGTTTCAGATTGGAAGCCTGAGTACACTGTTCATGACGTAATTGCATAAAAATGTAATGTATAATCTATTTTTGGTTGTCGTAGCAAAAATGGTGACATAACCTCGATAATATTTTTCACTCTTTTTTTTTTAAAGGATTCAATAAAAGTGTGACCTTCATACAACTTTGACTAAATTTATTTTATTACTAGGGAAGTGTAAGTTTCCTGTCAACCCACGTTTCTATCTTTGTCACAGAGAGGGTGCATATGGGTAATATGTTATTAATTGGGGAAAGACCACGAGAGGATGACTGCATCAGAGGCAGGACACCTGGCCTATGAGAATGAGAAATTCCAAAGGAATGTTAGGGTGGCAAAGTTCTATTCACGACAATCTGTTGAATATGGTAGTTGTTTATTTTTAAAGTTGTATGTGCAACTGCAACCGAATTTCAAATATATGTTGCTAAAATTAGACATTACATCATGGTCCAGGAAACCCCTCCCTGACATTTGATAAATATCACGTGAATAAATGTATTAATACTTGTTTTCTTGACGTTATCCTTATGAAATAAGAAACCTCCATAATTAATATGGATTGGCTTACGTTGCACATTTATTTTGTTATATTTTGCATAACAGCGTTTTTTGTACCCTTAGGAAACCAGATAACAAACGACCAAAATGAGAAATGTCATGAAAAATAAATGTTATATTATTTTATGGTTGCTGACGTGTCAAATAACGTGGGAAGAATCTTAATGCCATCTCATGATATTATCGAAGACCCAAAGGAGATCGTGATTGCTTTCTGGGCCAGGGAATCCTATTTACAAGAAAATCGTGACATTCAGATTGGGAAGCAGACATCTAGAACTGCACTCTTCTAAATCTACATATAAATATATTTCTAATGATTTAACTGATCCAATTTAAGTGGAATTCTCCAAACATTACGTCATAAGACCAGGTTTTGTTGGAAATCACTTTATACCGTCGTGATCCACTTCCGGTCTAATTTGTTTAATGGTGTTTTCTTCAGAAAAAAACAAAAACAAAACAAACCAGGGATTGCAAATAGTCTAGTGAGATGATCAATAAGATTTATTGTTATTAAAAACAAATACTCCAACAGATCTAAGTAAGGTATTGTTAGAATTTGAAGCTATCCTGCCCTACTTAAGTTTAAGGTTCATTCTAATTTTGACTAAAGGAACCTCCTTCAGGAATCCCTTACTCTAGAGTTAACTGTTTAACGTCACGATTTTCTTATCACTTTCAATCACTTTAAATGTCTGCTTGATCTTTAAGCGACTATTTAAGTTGTTTTTCTCACATAACTTGTCACATAAGCAAGAAATCTAGAACAGCCATCTGTGATGTCATACCTACGTCAAAACTGATATTTAGAAATAATATTAGTACTCTCTTGAACATGACGTAACCGATGATGTCATTTACAGAGAATACTAGAAGTTTATTGATTTTGTCATGTGAGATATTCCCCTGTGGTTTATATTTTGTTTCGTGTATAATTTTCTGCAGCTGTATAGATTTTTTGAAAATTCTATACAGTAAAATACAAACTTGAAGCTGCATAGGCCAAGCTAAATGTCAAAGTATATACATTTTGTACGTTCTTCGAAGTATCACGCCGTTTATGTTTGCTTTTATAGAAACTAATAGAAATGTCGAAAATTCGGTTTAATAGTTGATAATTCAACATGTTTTTGTTACTCGTGTTCGTGATGTACAGTAACTGAAGTTGTTCTTTTTTTAGTTAAGTGTTTCTATTGCGAGTTTAATTTGTTAGACCAATTACTGCTTTGTAACTGAACTTATTTACGAGACTGAAATATATTTATTGATATGTTTAATATGATTATTTTTCTTACTGTCTATGAAGATGAAAGTTGTTGGGATATTTTGGTGTAGGTAATTGCTGAGATGTAATTTGAAGTTCGTGTTGTATCTTGTAAAAAACATATTGACTTGGTCTCTTGTTTGAACCTGTTGTGTATGTCAACGAGAGTGGAATGTTATCAACAAGGAAGGTTAAACAGCTAACTATCTCAGTAGGTGTAGAATATTTGAGAACTTCTTCTTCTGGATTCAACTTTTGCTATGCGACTACCACGGTATGTGTCATAAACAGGCCGGTGCGCTTGAGTTTTCACCGGCTCCCCATATTTGTTTTATAGGGTTCTTTCTATTGGCCAGATTTCCATTCTCACACTGCTCAGTCTGGGGCAGTCTTGTAGGATGTGCTCTGTGGATTGATTTGGGGCTCCACAGGTGTAGGTAGACGAGTCTCTGAGACACATTCTATGGAGGCGTGCTCAAATATAGCGAACTAGAAGTTTATTGATTAAGTACAGTTATCAGTTATATGAGGACATCATTATAGCAAACCGGACACAGATTTCATCAATAGATTAGAGTCTATACATCGAATATGATAGATTAGGAGACTATAGATTATAGATTTGATTATAATAGATTAGAAGTCTATTCATTGAATACAATAGATTAGAAGTCTATATATTGAATACAATAGATTAGAAGTCTACACTAGAATACAATAGATTAGGTATATCATTGATATACATTGACAATAGATTATAAGTCTACACAAGATTGCAATAGAAGAGAGTATATACATTTGATACAATAGATTAGAAGTCTATACATTGGATACAATAGATTTGAAGTCTACACATTAGATACGATAGATTTGAAGTCTACACAATGAATACAGCGAGTTAGTAGTATGTACACCAAATACAGTAAGATATGAGTCTATATATTGAAAGAAAACAAAATCTCACAAACAGACACAGAACATTCTTATAGTCATTTAGAAACAGCATTTTGTCATCAAACAGCCACCACTACAACATCACAACGAACCTCTCTAGGACTTGTACCCAGCACATTACCGTGATTAGTGGCGTGTGTTTAGACACGTTGGTCCTATTTCTGGATCAGAATTGAAGGCCAGACAAATCGCTAGAGCACTCAATGTTGAACGACAAGTTTAATCTTTCCCTCCCTCAGCTGGTTTGAACAGGTCCAGTGTTAAATTCGCGTATGTTTCTTTTTAAAGTTTATTTTCTTCTTTTCTTGTGGTTTTCCCGGAGCTTTCTCTCTCTCTCTCTCTCTCTCTCTCTCTTTCTTTCTCTCTCATCTTTGTAGCCTGTAACGGACGACGTTTATGACAACAATTAAAGTCCGCATTTTTCTTTCCTTGGTTGTCCCTTGGTTGTTCCAGCTGTGAATCATTTTCTTCAGTTGTTCTCCTCCAGATAGTGTTGAGTCTTCGGTACAATTAAAGTACGCATTTTTTTCTTTTCCCTTGGTTGTCCCTTGGTTGTTCCAGCTGTGAATCATTTCTTTCAGTTCTTGTTCTAATGTTCTCCTCCAGATAGTGTTGAGTCTTCGGTACAATTAAAGTACGCATTTTTCTATCCCTGGTTGTCCACTTTATTACGTTCAGCTGTGATTAATTTTGTTCAGTTCTTTTTCTAATGTTCTTCACCAGATAGGTTTGAGTCTTCCCATTTTCTTTACACTCCAGTATCCATCTCAGTGTAGTTTTAGTGACAGAGTTAATCTCCATGCGTATCACGTGTCTGATCCATCTCTAGTATCTCTTATGGATTGTGCTATTAATAGTTTTCTGATGACACTGTGTAAACAGTTCTTAGTTAGATATAGTCCTTGACAAGAACACGTGTAAGATCTTACACAGACAAGAACACGTGTAAGATCTTACACAGACAAGAACACGTGTAAGATCTTACACAGACAAGTTGTATGAAAGAGAGAAAGATTTGGACCTATCTTGTTGTGTCACTCTCCGACATTCTAGAGCTTCTCATACTTGTTTTCTATTTGTCTCTTTGTTATATTTACGTGACTTTTTTATGACAAAAATGAAACTGACAAGAATCGAACCATTAAACCCAGGACGGCCTCATAGGACGGCCTCTGACTCTTTTAACTAAATAAAAGTATCAACAACCGAGCACTTATACAGTTACTCTGGCGACCATTTCGATTTTTCAAACTCATGTGTGGGTATAAATTTTCAGCCTGGGTTACTGGAAAAATACTTGTAGCAGGAATTGAACACATTACGATAAGGCGCTCGTCGTAGTACAGATATCTTAGTGTTAAGTTTCTTAAATGATGTATTTTAATTCTAAATAGGGGAAGACTGCAGTAAAACTTGGTAAATAGTGAAACACGTACAAACAAAGTACTATAGTTTTACAAAATACATAAACAGTGACGATAAACAGCAACGTTTCGACTAACAAGGCCTTTATCAAGCAAACGAACAAACAGGAGTGACAAATTAAAATGAAACACAAATGGACGACCAAATACCAACGTATCTAAGGAAAATCTGAATAAAAACGAATAACGAAATAAATGTAACACAAAAACACACATAAAAACTAGAAATAGAAAAGAAACAATGAAACATCTAGTAAATATATAACTTGAATACATGCAACATATACCCATATAGATTATGCATGGGAAGAGAAAGTACTAAGAAGCATAAGAATGTAATACATGCAACATATACCCTTGCTTGCGATGTCCAGGTCACAGCCATCCGATCATGTTCCTCTGATGATCGTAGTCGATTTGCTCTGGAGAATCGGTTGATTTCTTTGTATGGTACCTTGCGACCACGCGGGCTCAACGTATTACATTCTTATGCTTCTTAGTACTTTCTCTTCCCATGCTTTGTAATCTCTATGGGTATATGTTGCATGTATTACATTCTTATGCTTCTTAGTACTTTCTCTTCCCATGCTTTATAATCTATATGGGTATATGTTGCATGTATTCAAGTTATATATTTACTAGATGTTTCATTGTTTCTTTTCTATTTCTAGTTTTTATGTGTGTTTTTGTGTTACATTTATTTCGTTATTCGTTTTTATTCCAGATTTTCCTTAGATACGTTGGTATTTGGTCGTCCATTTGTGTTTCATTTTAATTTGTCACTCCTGTTTGTTCGTTTGCTTGATAAAGGCCTTGTTGGTCGAAACGTTGCTGTTTATCGTCACTGTTTATGTATTTGTAAAACTATAGTACTTTGTTTGTACGTGTTTCACTATTTTAATTCTAAAATTCATCACAACATACAGAGTTGTGGTCTCTACAGCCAGTTTAAGATTGTATATGTCTTAACTAGAGCTAGGGCGATGTATCGTTTCGTCGTGTTCAGTATGTTTGTACATAAGATATTACAAAAATATTAAACTATTTAAGTTTCGATTTTTAACGGACCACGCCCATATCTATTGATCCAAACTAAGGGAAGACAACTGAATTAGCGTGCGCACAACACTGCTGTAATGAGAGAAATAGAGCGGAAGTTATAGTTCCGTTCGTCCCACATACTTAATTGATTCTACTGTTACTTCTAACTCTTATCTCCTTTAAGAACAGTTAAGATTTCTAAGAACTCAAGGGGAAGCACGGAAACCAGAGAACATGGTGATAGATAGCCAAATTATCTGATACCACACAGGTATACGAGGCTCTAGGGAAATATAGATGACAAATACAAAACAAAACTCAGATCCTTTAAAAAAAAAAAAAAAAGCTAACCCCTAAAATAACCCCTCCTACTAACCTGGTTTCTAGAATAATTTGTTTAACATGATGAAGTTTGTAACATCGTGCAGCGAAAATATTTCGCTTTATACCTCATTGTGATGTACGGAAAACCTACAGATCTGAGGTGGTCAGACCGGATCAGATAAGACCCAGAGAAAACCGCAGAGTGGTTGCGTTAATACTGAGTACTTTATCTCATGTTAACTGTGCTAAAATTCGAAGAAAACATTATGAATGTTGTAATATTCTGTTTAGCACACAGTACTAATGGCTTGTTTTTGTTTTAACGATTGGTAAAAAGCATTATTGTTTTCTCTCCAATGAGTTATGTTTTGTATTTACTACCATACAACATTAAATTGTTTATACGAGGGAGCAAAATATCGTTTGCTTGTTAAACAATGCGAGGAAACCTGATCTGTTTAATGTAAACATCGAAACAAATAGACGATTCCAGGAACAACTGAAAATAACTGAATAAGTGCGTCAGATGGACGCGGTTATGTGGCTTTGAAATTATACAACATTCATTGAGAACAAATACAATAAACGTGACTATTTGTTTGTAACCATCAAACTTGGATCAATTCCGTCAAAATCTACACTGTCCTGGCTTGTTTATACTATCATAGCCATGGCAACCTCGTAACACGTGACCTGATGCCTTGTCCTACCCGTCTCACTGTATATTTAACAGTAATTTAAAATCAAATAGTTGACGGACTAATGTGTTTGAAGAGCTATCCTGCGTTGGTAACATGAATCAACTCACCTTTGTTGACTTTACGCCCAGAGTGTTCAGAGACCACGGCCAACATCTATTTACAGGAGGCTGTGGGAGAGACATTGCAACACACTTAACTGTTTTCAGTTCCTTATTTTACAGACACCATCCACTACCATCGCGTTACTTGCAGTTGTTGTATCTGTTTGTAATTGTTGCTAATTCCATAGTAATTATCAGACTCCAGAAGCATAATTGTGTCATTTTTGTCAATATACATTAATGGACAGTGTGCATGCACACACGCATACACACACGCACACACACATGTATCTGTCCGTATATCTGTTCTCTCATCGGTCATTGATCTTAGCCGAGATACAAGTATGTGTGTTGTTATAACTGCCATTGCTCTTTCCTCACTACCAAAAAAAAAATTAGGTTTTTAGCTGTTGACTATTCTATTTTTCTGAAATTAAAGTCTAATTTTGAAAAGACACTTTTCTTTCAACATATCCTATGAACCAAACAAAAATTGGCCAACGCTCGTACAAAAACAAGAGCATAATGGCGTGAATAATATTTACGTGGGACTGCATGCAGTGTAAGAGAAGATGAGAATGTCAATCTAGCAGAAATAACGATTTACTAAAAAAATAAGATTTCTGTTTCTTTGCTGTTTGTTTTAATTAATTTGTACGAGAGAGAGGAGAGAGAGATAAGAGAGAGAGAGAGAGAGAAGAGAGAGAGAGATAGAGAGAGAAGGTGAGCGCGCATGCATGCGTAATAGTAATAATAAAAACACAACAATTGAAGGACAAAATGGAATCTCGCAAAACACAGAGCTGTAGAAAAACTATCAGAACTCTCCGGATAAAGTACAACAAAAATCTAGACATTTGCAGCAAGATCTAAACGTGGAGGAAAATCAACTCACATACAACGTCATATCTTGGAAACTGGAACATTTTGGTCACATTGAATAAAGAGCAGTAGTTTCGAAAACAAGACAAAAGTGGGCATGGTTACTGGAAGACGAACGAGACAGTGGACGAACAAGACGACTGGTGGCAACAGAACATTAAAGAAACCTTAAACATTATGATGGAGGAGGCGGAAGAACTGATTATGATTGAGATTCTTTGTCCTGCGGGCTAGGGTGAGAGAGATGCTCTACAGAGAACATGCTACATGAGAATACATCTAAAACAAAATAAGAGGCAAGACTGCAGTAAAACTAGACTAAGGATTTAAAAGGGTTTTAAGCCGAAGGATTGACTTCATTGCACCGGGTTTTACCCCATATGGCTCGGTCCTCTCCGCAGAAATGGCACGCCACCTGCCGACAGTATTGCACAAGACGAACTCCGTAGCTCCGGCAACGATCCTAGGGATCTCTAGAAAAACTGCACTCGTGAACAGAAGGCCGCGGTCCGGATTCGAACCCACGACCTTCGACTCGCAAGGCAAAGGGCTTAACCACTCAGCCCCAGAGACCCTCAAAACTAGACTATAAACTAAAGGCGAATATTTTTAAGATAGTTTTACTAAGCTTAAAGAAACAGGCTAAATTGATGTTACAAAGCAAAAAAGGAGACAAAAGAAAGTTAAATTAATGTTACTAAATACAAACAACGGGCTAAATTGACTTTTTAAATATAGACCTTATTGATATACCACTTATCAACAATCACACCTACCTTGACAATCCTTAATTAAGTGGCAATGTCATACCCTGTTTTCAATCATGTATGAATGTACAGCAATGTCTGGAGTCTAGAACTGGCCGCTTCATTTGTCAGAATTATTATATTGCGTTTTTTATTTTTACAGACGGTCATTTGGCCAGTGTGTAACTATAACGACGAGTTTACGCTTGTTTTTCTTGCCTGTAAGCTCATCTCTAAGTTTTTCTTCGAAAGATGCCGCATCTTTGTGTAACGTTGTTTACAGTTTATTATTATTATGAAATTATGAATACGAAAGGAGACGAAGACGAATCTACACGAATCTGGTCAACAATATAACTATATTTTTTTAATAGTTAAATGTACTATGGGATAGCATGTTGTTGAGACACACGATCGACAAGCCCAGACGACATTGCGCACGAGAGAGAGAGAGAGAGAGGAGAGAGTGAGAGAGAGTATGGTAGTGTGATTAACGTATAACTTCCTGGTTATTATTATTTTTTCATAAGTTATTTTCATATTAGAGTACTCTGTTTACTGAGTCACATTGTTTATTCCTTTTCTGATCACGCCCTCCTTGCATTTCCTCACAGTTTTTATTTCTTAATCTGTCCTGTCATTGTGGGTGTGTCATTTAAAATCAAACAAATAACTTTCTAAGAATTTCCTTTTTGTCTTTAGTTACAACATTTTCTCACAATAGAAGAAATGGCGCAAATTAGACTTGCTAGTCATATGCGCCATGGTCATGGGTTGTAGTTGCTACCATTTTGGAGCCCAACATATATACTATCGCATACAAGAAGAATATCGACAACATATAGAACAAATATACTATCGCATACAAGAAGAATATCGTGCCAACATATAGGAACACGATATACTATCGCATACAAGATGATTGTTTATTGGTTACTAAACTGACGTCATTGCATTACGGGCAGACTATAAGTGCTCAGTCTCCCCAACAGATATCGAAGAGTATGCATACTGATGGTTCCCTTGGCTCGCTGATTAAACACACCTCTCACTCTACCTCTCAGGCATCCAGTTCGACTTGTACAACGGGTAACTCCAAACGGAACCAAAAATATACCAAAATTCTAGTCCAAGGGTGAGAGATACACTTCATTGCAACGGGCTTACCATATGTCGCCGTCTCTCATGATAGAAATGGCAAGCCACCTTCGAAAGTCCTGCACAAAGCACAAACTCCGTAGCTTCAACAGCAATGCTAGGAATCGTCAGGGAACAAAAATGCACATGTGAACTGAATGAAGAGATACATATTTGAACACCCAACCTTCAGAATAAACGTCAAACGTCTTAGCCACAAAGACCCTCAAAAGTCAGGTACAAAAATAAAACTACACAAAATAATGTTATGGAAATAGATGGGACAGAGATAAATTATATAACAATGTTTCAATTCAGTTAAACATAAGTATAAAATATTAACAAAATGAAGAGGACTAGTTTTAAAGATTCATTTGCAAACAAGAGTTTAATGGTGTGAATAGTGTTTACCGGGGGTTACATGCAGAGTAAGTGAAGGTAAGTGAAGGTAAAACATATTATATAAAATTATGTTTCAGAGACAGTAAGAGACGACGTGGAAATCTCACAAGAGTTGAGAGGCGAAACACGTAATAACAAAGTACTGTAGTTTTACAAATTACAAAAACAATAACAATATATAGCAACGTTTCGACCAACAAGGCCTTTATCAAGCAAACTCTGAGAGATATATTTAGATTAAGCAAGCCAAGATAGGAAACATGAGCATCGACAGAAGTTTTTTCAAGAAGGCAAAAATGAAGAAAAAAAGTTGGTAGCTTACTAGGCGGAAATGGAGAAAACCAGATTCATATAAAACTGTGTTATCAAAAATCCATTATCCAGGTGCTGACACCCCTTCCCTATCCTTGCACTAACGTATTGACGCCAATGACAGAAAAACATTATATACTCATGTATTTATTTTTTGTTTATCGGAAGTTGCAATCGATCGCGAATAGTGTAATGTTTTCATAACTTTATTTTACATTTTTTTTATTTCAGATATTCATCGCAGCTTTTTCCATCACTAAAGGTGACCCATTCCGTCTGGTTTATGGAACAGACAGTTTTGGTAATACCTGCGATGAAGATAATTCGGATAGAGCCATTGCTGGCGTCAGGAACTCTGGCCGAAACCTCAAAGGAAGACAGTAAGTAATTTCCTGTAAACGTGTGAAAAGATGAAGTAAAATCGCGGAATCACAATATGGATAGTAAGTGGTTTTGTGTAAAAATGGCAAAACATTGTGGTTTTTTTTTGTAAACGGATCTTTTAACGGATGTTTTTATACATGCAATCTTCATACCAACACTGTACTACCAGTGCCAAACATGGACACTGGCGAAACAACAAGAAAGGAAAATTACCACCTGTGAAATGAGATTCTTGAGGAAAGCGATAAATAAAACAAGAAGAGACCATATAAGAAATGAGAAAATTTGAAGAACAGTTGGAACAACACCTGCTATTAGATTCATTGAAAAACAGAGACTCAAATGGTTTGGCCACTTGGTGAGAATGAACCCGAATACACCAGTTGCAAGAGCGTACAACCTGAAAATGGAATCATCAAGAGAAAGGGGCAAACCGAGAAAAAGATGGGTTGATGGAGTTACAGACATCTTTAAACTCCACAATACCACATCATATCAAGCGACCGAGCGTGCACTTTCTTGGAAACCGATCATCAGTTAAGCCTGCTACGCCTAACAGCAATAAGCAGAGAAGGACAAAAGAAGAAAGAAGAAGATCTTTTAACAGATCCTCAGCATTTCTCTGTAAAACCTCTTCTTTGTTGCTTCTAGAAGCTTTTGCTGCTTCTTGTTCATATAAACATTATTTTATGATGACATCATGGTCAAGTTAGAAACGATGATGGAATTGCTGAATATCAAACAATGACAAGTCGCATATTTTGAAAACATAAAAGAACATGACATTCTGCATAAAATCATACCGTAGGGAAATAAGCAGACACGTAGACAGCGATATATGTGAGAAAAAAATATCAGAGTAATAGATAAGGAATAACATGATAGAATGCATCACAATGACAAGAGACAGGAAGGGATGAAGATCATCTGCAGCTGATCATCGATATGAACAGTGGCGGCTCGTCATTAAGGGCCAGTAGGGCCGGGACCCACCAAAAATAATGTGTAACGTGTATTTATTATTTAATAAATTAAAATATAACCTAATCCAAAACATTGAATTTCCGAAAATTTGTGTCTGGCCCCACCAACAAAAACGATCAAGGGCCGCCACTGGATATGAAGATTGTGTCTAATCGACCAATCAATGAAAGATACATTAAATATTATTAATTACTTTGTTAGTTATCATGTTGGTATGTTATATTAACTCTTGATTGCCAGCTGTCTTTTTCTCTCTACCTAAACACTTATTACAAAAGTATTATCATTTTTGTATCTTCAGATACCTGTTCTACATGAACATCGAAGAGATGGACACATCTATGAGGATCTGTGTCAACAAGTGCCCAGAGAATGACCTAGTAACTCCCCGGGCCTTGTTTGACTTCTCCCAGCAGACTGGTTCACTTCTATGCCGATATGATGTCAACCTTGGTTATTACGACTACACTAACAGGTCTAGTCTGGGACCTTGTCCAGTACTTCCTGTTTACAAAAGGTACTTTTTTTTTTTTTACTGATAGAAAAAAATTATATGAATTAAGACGTTCTAAAGATATATTTGATATTGATGTATATATAGACTTAGCTTTCATTAAAATATTCTTGAATATAAAATATATATAATTTCCTCTATAGTAATGATCCTTCTATATTCTTTATCTAATTTCCTTATAGTAATTGTTCTTCTATATTCTTCTATTCCTAAATTTCATCTTCTTTCATAGTAATGTCTTCTATATTCTTCATCTAATTTCCTCTATAGTAATGATTCTTCTATATTCTTCATCTAATTTCCTCTATAGTAATGGCTCTTCTATATTCTTCATCTAATTTCCTCTATAGTAATGGCTCTTCTATATTCTTCATCTCATTTCCTCTATAGTAATGGCTCTTCTTCTATATTCTTTATCTCATATTCCTCTATAGTAATGTCAATTTTATTTTCATGACGTCATTATCTCTATAATGATCCTGGGAAAAAAAATTAAACCAAAACAAGCGAACTTAGCCAACGTTCCACAAGTGAGGGTAGGAAATGACCAGGTTATCTCCCGCATACATGGCTTTAGAAATGAACGTGAAGTGACGAAAATTTCACACCCTAATGTCTGCGTAGGTTATGGGACATTTTTTTTGCATTTTGTTTTGTTATGTTAGCTTTTACATTTGTGTTTTAGTACCACTGACAAGAAACAAATATAGTTACATATTGTTTCCAATTAATGAGTCCCGCCCTCTGGTCTATCCACAGCGAATCATTGCTCAACCGCTGCATCCCACGTGACCTGATTCAAATCAAAGATTGGCTGAAGACAAATGTAGCCAATAACATCATTGCTCACATTAACAAAAGTAACATTTTCAACAAAGCTTTGAGAGACTTATATGCAAGCTGGAATATTGTCATCGCTCTATGCTTCCTGGCTGTGGGTGAGTACTGGACATGATTTTTTAGTGAGCATAATAGTGTTTGAGAGCTGCGATAGTATTGTAGCTAGTGCACTACATTATCCTAGGTTTCAAATCCACAGTTAGCGATGGATTTTTTAAAACTGCTAAACCCCAAACAGCTGTCAGATCGACCCATCCTCAATTAGGTACCAGAGAACCACTGAGATGTAGAAGTGGCTGGCGTGATGTTAACCACAACACTCATCGTGTGCCGTTGGTCAATGATAAATACGGCCTAACATCCTACCTACCAATATTCCTCATGGTAGAAAAAATGGTGCCTTTTTATAGGATGGTGGGGAGGGCGGTCTGTACATTATACTCTTATTTATATTTTTATTGGGCACTACCCAGCAGTGCTGCAACGGATGGTCTCAGTATGAGTTAGCTCAGTGTGTCTTATTCTTTCGGAAATAGCTGCTGTGAGCTTGTTTTGTTTTATATAAGAGTGTACATATCGACTATGTGAAGGCTTCCACCTTCTGGTCCATGATCAAGCCTTGGGTGCCTCACTTTGATTTTTAATATTTTTTTAAATTGGACCTGACCAGGAAGTGTCACAACGAGTAGACGTTTAAAACTCCGAGCGTCATCAATCTTCCGAATGAGATCGCTCGGAGTTTGTTTAAGTGGTTTTATTTTGCCATTTGGCGTTTAATGAAGGCTCCTCCCATCATTTGGCCCTCCAATAAGTGGGTACTACACTTTGATTCTAGCCAAAATGCCGAGAAGTGATACAGTATACTCTGCACAGAACCCGAAATATGCTCAGACCGACACTAACTGTATCATCTGTACAAATGTGATAATAAATTATGAAGAATGTATAGCAGTTATGTAATGTGTTCACTTTCTGTATAAATATGATATAAATGTGATATTGCATGTCCTGTATCCGTCTTCTAAAGACAATCACTGTGGTTAAGCTTCATGTATTATAATCGAACTTTTCGGGCAATGACCCTGAACAAACAAACACATAAAGCGAAACGGCAGCGCATGCTTTTTTTTTAAAAAATCCGTTACTCCCTTTACCCGTCCTCCTTTGCGCTAGCTGTAATGATTAAATCACAATCTCCAATTCGTTCTGATTCCTTGCGCTCGCGTAGGAATACAAAAGTGTGTCTGCTTGTGTGTGTTCGTGTTTGAATACGCACGCGTGTTTGTGTATGTAGAAAGGGCAGAGTTACATAGAACTCGTCTTATTGTGTGAGGAACACACACGCACGTACATAAACAGAGGAAGATAAAACATCAACTCCTGGATAGCCTTCTGTTTATGTCTGATGTTAAATCATCTATCTAAGACGAGACATTTCTCAACATCTCAGGCTTTTCTTGTATCTGCATAACTCGATGAATACCAAGGGACTTCACAGATAAAGAAAATATATGGAAAGAATAGACAAGAAAGGACGGGGGAAGGCGCATGTATATATAAATATAAGAATATATTTACAGCGTTGACAATGTGAGGCAATTTTGTGAAATAAGTTTATCGCGCTAGTTGAATCTTTTATGTCTGAGTGTGTGCTAGAAGTTTGCCCATCACTGTCATTTCATGTACTGAGTGTGTGTTATAACGTTAGATGTGTGTGACTATCGGTAGTACAATGTGTTGAGTGTGTGCTAGACGTGTGTGACTCGGTTGCTAAATATGTTGAGTGTGTGTGTTAGACGTGTAATTCTCAGTTGTTCAATGTGTCGAGTGTGTGCTATACCAGAGCCAACTATAAACTTATTAGTTAGAGTTGACTGTGACTATAGCCTACCTATCTCCTAGACCTGTGTCCCTCTGCCATTCAATGTGTTGAGTGTGAACTAAACGTGTGTACTCGCGATCGTACAATGTGTTGAAGTATGTGCTTGATGTGTGTGAAATGTGTTCCTTTCTATACTTCAATGTATAAAGTTGTCCCTCTCGATAATTGACTGTGCTAAATGTGTTATATATGTTTATCGTTGTTAGATCACGCAATTTATAACAATGCGGTCATCTTGTATATTTCGGATATTTGACCTTCGGCAATTCAGATTTGTCCTGGAAAGCGCATAGATTTCTTAATAAACATGGACATAAAAAATCTCACATTCTGCAGAAATAATTGTACAATAAAACCTAACAATAACATTAGCCAGACGTTATCCTATTTGGGCGAATCGGTTATTGCGATATATATTTATTTATTCTATTATAATCAGAATTACTGGATAATATTAATATCCATTCATTGTAGATGCATAGATAAAGTGGCAGAGATAGAGAGAGGGTGGATCAGTATTTATATATATATGTATTATTCCTTTGCCCTCCACTCTTCCCTCCTTTAGGAGCATGTCATCAACCTTTGCTCTCCAGCTATTTCTGTTCTTGATAGTCATATCTATTTCTCCCCAAATGACGCCTATTTGTTTATTGTCTTTGTCAATTTATCGTCTCCGTGTATTCTTTGATCTATCTCTCTTCATTTTACCCTGTGGATTCCAGTTCAGTGGTTGCCTCACAAATCTCCACATACTCTGTGGTATGCCTTTATTCCGTTTGCCCTGTGGAGTCCAGTTCAGTGCACGTCAGTGCATTTTTCGTGTGGTTTTTTTTTTTTTTTTTGCTGTCTCTTTTCCGTTTGCCTTGTGGATTCCAGTTCACTGTATGCCTTGCAATGTAACTGTGGAGTTTCCGCACCCGCCCGTGTATTGTCGGGCGCGCAAGGGAGCAAAGACTAGTAACACTGCAACCTACAAAGCATATCGTGAGAGGCGACTGAGGTCTAGTAACACTGCAACCTACAAAGCATATCGTGAGAGGCGACTGAGGACTAGTAACACTGCAACCTACAAGCATATCGTGAGAGCGACTGAGGTCAGTAACCTGCAACCTACAAAGCATATCGTGAGAGGCGACTGAGGACTAGTAACACTGCAACCTACAAAGCATATCGTGAGAGGCGACTGAGGTCTAGTAACACTGCAACCTACAAAGCATATCGTGAGAGGCGACTGAGGACTAGTAACACTGCAACCTACAAAGCATATCGTGAGAGGCGACTGAGGACTAGTAACACTGCAACCTACAAAGCATATCGTGAGAGGCGACTGAGGTAGAGACTTATGGAAGCTACTCTAGTAAATAAAAAACATTGCATATATTGGATATGCTGGCCTACTTGTAGGCACATAAATGGAACAGCGTAAATCGCTCTTAGGCTCAGATCATATAAACATCACAAAGAGTAGTTAGCAAGGGGTCGATATGTAGTGTTCGAATAAGTTTTCGCACCGTCTGTCCTATCCATTTACATGGTCTAGATGGGTGAACATTTATGTCTACTAAAATACCATCTCTACCCTTTTTTTTAGACTTCTCTCTTCCCAAAATAAATTGTAGAAGACAGGCAGTTAAACCATTACTCTAACGCTTGTATATTACATCTATTAGAGTTCTCATTTCAACATTTCTAGCGGGCTTTCTCTTTTTTGTTTCACACAAGCTTTTGATAATGTGTACAAATTGAACATTCCTATTTTTGTTTAACCTTTTTCCTACCTGTCGGTGATGTCTTTGATGTTTAGAACTGTGATAATTTGTTTTGTTTTATATGAGAATTAAACCCTTTTTTAAATTAAGCCAGGGCACGTCTTTTTAACCTTAGATCGGAGCGCTGTTTGATTATATCAAGGCTTGTTGGTGATACAAGGAATAAAAATACAAATTAACTTCTGCTGAAGAATCGAAAACATTTACTGTGATAATTCTTTTTCCTCTGAACTCTAGTATCTTTCTGTCTACAGGCCTATGCTATTCTTGTCCTGTTTGACACATAAGGCTTTCACAATATATTTCATTGTTACCACTCTGCCACCTTTCTATAAATTGTTTCCCACGTCAGGCCACAATCTTTCAACTCTTTCCAACGTTCTTCTTCATGTTTCCTTTGGACGTCCGAACTCCTTTTTTTTTAATAGTATACACAATGTGAGCTTTTAGGATATGAATTTTTTCGCAGCATATTGTGACTTGTGACTATTATTAATAATACAGTCGTATTTTATTTATTTTTAATTCTAAAATTACGTTTTGTATATCAAATTGTGCACAAATTAAAGCTCTTTTTCATAAATATAATTTAAAATTATACATATACGTTCACAATAATTGCAATATGTAAAATAGATCATAAAAGCAATTCTAAATGTATTTTTTTCTAATATAAATAAAGTGTGCACTTACCAATTCTTGCCACAATAGTAACAGCACTTAGCACAATACTGAATCAAATGAGACAAATAAGCCACTAAAGGCAAGAACATTATGTCGGTCTCAGAAAGCATTTCTTTCGTCTGATATATGTTCTACTATTTACCGAGATTTTCTTCAAAGTGCGGTCGATAATCAAAGAAGTGGGATTCTCAAAGATATTTTCTTTGATGAGATTATTTTTAAAAATACCAATCGTTCTTCATTTAGTTACAGTTGGTTAAAAAGACAGACCAGGATGCGGAAGTTTCTCGTCATCTTTTCCTTTCCACATTACATTCAATCATACTTTTCCCCCTCTGCCCTATAGTCTCTCTCCATCGCCATTTGAACCTCTCTTTGAAGTCATTCAAAAGAAATGGGCTTTAATGATGGCCCGGAGCTGCATATCGTCTGTCGATCCTTATAGAACGATGAAATACTTGAAAGCAATGACAACCACTGGTCAGCCATATTGCCTTTGGCGTGAGAAGAAAGAACAGTTTGTGAGAATCTTAGAATATCTGAAAAACTGTCACACTCAACGAGATCAAGTGTGATGAGAACGTCACAAACATGCAAGATCGAGTGGAACCTGATGGAGATCGAAGGTGGACAATGTAATGTGAGCCTCTTCATTTCTAGATCTGTTCATCAAACTTCAAGTCTGTGAGTAGGAGAATGTGGATGAAGTGGGGATGGCGAATTAACCACATGAGCAACACCCGCCCTTGATATCAAAGCTACAGAAGTCTGAATCCTAATTTGGAATTCCGAAACATTCCCATCACGATTAGGATTGTTCAAATTTGATTTCACCGCTCTGATCAATATGAGTCTGCAAATTGGATTTTTTTCCCTTGTCCCTTTGGTGGAATTAATCCACCTTCTTCCCCCTACATTTCTCTATCTGTATATTTCAATACCCTTATTTTTTTCTGTTATTTTTGAAACATTTCTTACTTTCTCGTAACATTTTCTGATTCCAACGCCGATCACTCCTTCCTGCCTCTCACCACATTATCTTCATTTTTTTCCCTTAGCATTCTTATTCCGTTTTCTTTCTTTTTTTTTGTCTCTTGCATTCATAATTCTTGTTCTCTCACTTTCCATGTTCTAAGAGCAACCTATTATAAAAGCTATCCTTTTATTAATGATAAAAATGAGCGTGGTTTAAGTGAATATATTTTAGAAAACATCTCTAAATACAGTTGTTAATATGTACTCTTAAATGATATTTCAATTGGCCTTGTTTCCTTATTCTTCTTTTCTCTCACACATAGTTTGTCTCCATCATCTTTCTTTTGATCTTTCTTTTGACCTCTCTTTCGTTCTCAATGGAGCATGAAGCAACAGCTTAGATGGCAAATACACATCTCAGATTGATACCGTCTGTGTTAATACAGGGTGTTCAAGATAAATGCTGCCTGTGAATGGAGCCAATCTGGCATATATTTATAAAAATGAAAGGTTCAGTTATGACGTAGTATAGGTCAAGGTTGTGTGACGGTATGTAATTGTAGTGCGGAAGGGGCGATGAACAAATGTGACGTAGGGCGAGCAAGTCAAAACCAGTTTAAATAGTAAATATACTCCATGCAATATGTAACTGGCAACTTTCGATTTGTCAATGGGGCTGCTTTAATCTTGAACACCCTGTATTGTATATTACATCTCAAATCTGTGGCTGTCTAACTGTTCGGTCTTTGTAGCTGTTTCTGTATCTATTTCTGTTGCTGTTTGCGTTTTTGTTAATTAAATTGGGACGCCAGCAACACGCACAACCCATTTAATTCGCCTCTTATGAAATTTTAGAGGAGACAGTAGTTCTATTCTTTGTTTCCCTGGAAATCGCAGGACGGTTGTCACAACCGTCCCAGTTAATGTGACAACAATATTGGGACATGATGTTGTTTATGAGCCAATGTTCAATGATGCTCAGGTCTTATAAAATGTCTATAGTTTTGTTTTCTTATCTCTGACCAGGACGTTCTAAGACATTTTTTGTAGCACCTTGTTTGAAAGTATTTCAATTTTATTCTTTAATATTTATGTTATGGTCCATGATTCACATTTGTATGTTACCACAGGAAAAATATGTTCTCAGAAATCAGAAGTTGGGCTTATAATTTATATGTATAGTGTATGTTCAAATATAAATCTGAAAGTTATACTAGTATGTTGAGATATAAAGTATAGTGTGTGTTCAAATATAAATCTGAAAGTTATACTAGTATGTTGAGATATAATGTATAGTGTGTGTTCAAATATAAATCTGAAAGTTATACTAGTATGTTGAGATATAATGTATAGTGTGTGTTCAAATATAAATCTAAGAGTTATACTAGTATGTTGAGATATAATGTATAGTGTGTGTTCAAATATAATCTGAGTTATTCTAGTATGTTGAGATATAAAGTATAGTGTGTGTTCAAATATAAACTGAAAGTTATACTAGTATGTTTGAGATATAATGTATAGTGTATGTTCAAATATAAATGAAGTTATTCTAGATAGTTGAGATATAAAGTATAGTGTATGTTCAAATATAAATCTGAAAGTTATACTAGTATTTGAGATATAAAGTATAGTGTGTTCAAATATAAATCTAAAGTTATACTAGTATGTTGGATATAAGTATAGTGTGTGTTCAAATATAAATCTGAATTATACTAGTATGTTGAGATATAATGATAGTGTATGTTCAAATATAAATCTGAAATTATACTAGTATGTTGAGATATAATGTATAGTGTGGTTCAAATATAAATCTAAATTATACTAGTATGTTGAGATATAATGTATAGTGTAGGTTCAAATATAAATCTGAAAGTTATACTAGTATGTTGAGATATAATGTATAGTGTATGTTCAAATATAAATCTGAAAGTTATACTAGTATGTTGAGATATAATGTATAGTGTATGTTCAAATATAAATCTGAAAGTTATACTAGTATGTTGAGATATAATGTATAGTGTATGTTCAAATATAAATCTGAAAGTTATACTAGTATGTTGAGATATAATGTATAGTGTATGTTCAAATATAAATCTGAAAGTTATACTAGTATGTTGAGATATAATGTATAGTGTATGTTCAAATATAAATCTGAAAGTTATACTAGTATGTTGAGATATAAAGTATAGTGTGTGTTCAAATATAAATCTGAAAGTTATACTAGTATGTTGAGATATAATGTATAGTGTAGGGTTTAAATATAAATCTGAAAGTTATACTAGTATGTTGAGATATAAAGTATAGTGTGTGTTCAAATATAAATCTGAAAGTTATACTAGTATGTTGAGATATAATGTATAGTGTGTGTTCAAATATAAATCTGAAAGTTATACTAGTATGTTGAGATATAATGTATAGTGTGTGTTCAAATATAAATCTGAAAGTTATACTAGTATGTTGAGATATAAAGTATAGTGTATGTTCAAATATAAATCTGAAAGTTATACTAGTATGTTGAGATATAATGTATAGTGTATGTTCAAATATAAATCTGAAAGTTATACTAGTATGTTGAGATATAATGTATAGTGTATGTTCAAATATAAATCTGAAAGTTATACTAGTATGTTGAGATATAATGTATAGTGTATGTTCAAATATAAATCTGAAAGTTATACTAGTATGTTGAGATATAAAGTATAGTGTATGTTCAAATATAAATCTGAAAGTTATACTAGTATGTTGAGATATAATGTATAGTGTATGTTCAAATATAAATCTGAAAGTTATACTAGTATGTTGAGATATAATGTATAGTGTGTGTTCAAATATAAATCTGAAAGTTATACTAGTATGTTGAGATATAATGTATAGTGTGTGTTCAAATATAAATCTGAAAGTTATACTAGTATGTTGAGATATAATGTATAGTGTGTGTTCAAATATAAATCTGAAAGTTATACTAGTATGTTGAGATATAAAGGTGGAACAGATTAACATAATGCATAAGCTTTCGACTCGGACACAACAGGATCGTGGGTTCAATCCCACACTTGACATTCCACGCATGAGGAAAGGAAATGGCCCTCCTGTACTGCGAATGTGAAGTGACTTTGTACCCTAAGGTCTTAAAAGGCTATGGGAAATTGTATTTTTTTTAGATAAGTTCAGATATATAAAGCTGGTACTTATGCAAGCCACCATTACTGACTTATTTATCCTTTATGTTTCCACAGCTTTCTCTATTCTGTTGGTTTTGATGATCAGGTTCATGGCTGCAATTGTGACCTGGCTGATTGTGGTGTTCACAATTCTGGCAAGCATGGGTAAGCTTTAGATCTAGATGAGACATGATAGATTGATTGTGATGGTATGAATATGTTTCTGTCTCAGCTTGGGTAGAATCTTGAAAGTTTGTCTCAGCTGGAGTGAAATATTGATGGTTTGTTTCGAGAGTAAAATAGCAATGGTTTGACTAGGAATGAAATGCTGATTGAAGTGATTGTATGTCTTATTTGAAGTGAAATATTGATTGTATGTCTAAGAGTGAAATATTGATGGTATGTCTTAGTTAAACTAAAATCTCGCCTGTGTGTTACCAGGGGCCGAAGGAAGCAAATAATAATAACACTGCACCTACAAGGCATGTTGTTAGAGGCGACTACGGTAGGGGCCTAGGAAGCTACCCTAATAAATAAAAAGCATCGCAGAAATCAGATGTGCTGGCCTACTTGTAGACGCATAACTGGCACAGCATACAATCGCTCTTAGGCTCAGATCACATAAAATCACAAAGAGTGGTAGGTATGGAATGTTCGAAGAAGCAGAAAATAAACTAAAATATTGATTGTATGTCTTAGATAAAGTGAAACATAAGGCTTTCACAATATATTTCATTGTTGCCACTCTGCCACCTTTCTATAAATTGTTCCCCACTTATGTCTCAATTGAAGTGATGGTTTTAAAGTTATGATCAAGGAAAGAGCACATCAGTCAGGTTCCTACAATTTTCGATACATTTATATCCATAGTGGGCACCGCCTTCCTCTGGTGGACCTTCATCTCAAACAAGAGCAAACTAGATAGGGAGGAGCAGCTGAATATTCCTCTCCTGGAGGTAGACATCAACAGCGAATATGCATTCCTCACTTTCTCCATCTCAGCCACAGTGTTGTCGGTAAGTAACTGCCTCTCCTTACTAGATAACTAGTTCTCCCGAACAAGGAATCACCTCTTTCGAGTAAGTAACTGTCTCTTTCAAGTAGTAAATTACTTCTTTCAAGTTAGTAATTACCTCTCTCAAGTTAGTAATTACCTCTTTCAAGTTAGTAATTACCTCTTTCAAGTTAGTAATTACCTCTTTCAAGTTAGCAATTACCTCTTTCAAGTTAGCAATTACCTCTTTCAAGTTAGTAATTACCTCTTTCAAGTTAGTAATTACCTCTTTCAAGTTAGTAATTACCTCTTTCAAGTTAGTAATTACCTCTTTCAAGTTAGTAATTACCTCTTTCAAGTTAGTAATTACGTCTTTCAAGTAAGGAACTATCTCTTTCAAGTAAGGAACTATCTCTTTCAAGTAATAAATTACCTCTTTCAAGTAATAAATTACCTCTTTCAAATAGGTGATTATCTCTTTCTAGAGAACAAATGTATCTCCCAAGTAAGAAATTATCTCTTCTTAATAAGTAACTACCTTGTCATATAAGTAATTACCTCTTTGAAGTAAGTGGTCAGCTTTAAGACTAGGCTCTATGGAAACCTGACAGACCTCAAGCTGACTGCCAAATTTATGGTCCACATTGGATTAAGTGTATGACTTTTCTACTATATACATCAGTGAGACATTGGCAGGGGATAGTAGACATGAAGGAAAACTAACATACTTTCAACAAGCTGTGCAAAGAGACAGAATACACGTAACCCACATGTTAGCCTTGATCATGTATGTCCCACCTGTGGTAAGGGATTGCTGTCCAGGATTGGACTCTACAGTCAATGCAACATACACTAAAGAGGTGCAACAACACTTCTAAGGCTGTTGTCATTATAGCTTGCAATAGACGCCTATTAAGTACATGACCAGAGATTGCTGAAGAAGAAGGAGATTACTTTCAGATAATGTCATTATCATAATTAATTTTAATTCAGTTTTAAGCTATTACATAGTGGACATATGTGTGTTTTTTTCTGTCCATAGTATTCTGCTGACTCTTCTGTAACACTTGCTTTAAGAATTAAACAAGAATAATATTACTTTTTAAAAATGTCATTATCATCACATATGTTGTTTATCTTCAACAGATGATTCTGCTGTTGGTTATCCTAGCCTTGAGAAAACGGATTTCTTTGGTGGTTTTTCTCTTACGTGAGGCCGGCTCCTGTGTGTCAGCTATGCCTATGTTGCTGCTCCAACCACTCTGGACATTCATTCTGCTACTCATGTTCTTTGTTTACTGGGTGACCGTGCTGGCTTTTCTATGTACAGCTGGTAAGTGTTATTAACTCATTATTGTATTGTAACTTGTGTTAGTTCCTGTACAATGTAGTATGGATAGCTTTTTGGTTAGTTTACTTGCTTTGTCGAGGTGAGGTCACATGATCACATTCTACAGAAAAGTAGAATCTATTCTGACTGTAACAGCTCTTATGTATATCATGGACAGAGAAGAGAACAAATAGATATACAAAGAACTTAAAATCAAACAAACTTTTTTATGCTACAAATAAGAAAATTGAGGTATTTTGAACACATTAAAAAAAAATGATTCTTTAACAAACATTTTCCATCAGCTTAAATCTGCTACTGTCGTGTGTTGCCGGGGCTCACAAGGGAGCAAATAATAGTAACACTGCGACCTACAAGGCATGTCATAAGAGACGACTGAGGTAGGGATCTAGCGAAGCTACCTTAGTAAATAAAAAGCGTCGCAGAAATTGAATGTGCTGGTTTATTTGTTGGCGCATAACTGACAACATCAATCACTCATAACTGGCACAACACACAATCGCTCATAACTGGACAACACACAATCCTCAATGGCACAACACAATCACTCACAACTGGCACAACACACAATCCTCATAACTGGCACACACACAATCACTCATAACTGGCACCACAATCCTCATAACTGGCACAACACACAATCACTCATAACTGGCACACACACAATCACTCACAACTGACAACACAATCGCTCTCTGAAAACACTGCCTGACACTACAAATTACAAAGTGGGGTTTAACAAGTGATCAATTAGTTTCTTCTATTACAACTGATAAAAAGATTAAGATGATTCATGATTTTAACATTTGTTTTTGCAGAAACTCCCAAATGTCAGAACTAGGATTTGTACTTTTCAAGGAACATGAAACTGTGACTTACTTTTGGTGGTACCATCTGGTTGGTCTGTTCTGGATTTGCGAGTTTATCATCACCTGTCAATCATTTGTTATATCTGGAGCTGTTGCTCGTTGGTACTTCACCAGGTAAGGGAGGGCAAATACCATGTAATATACTGTAACACTTCAGATACATTTTTCATCCTTTATCTTGATACAACTTCTGTTCTATCAATATCAACAACATTCATTTATGTATATTAATTAATTTCCCCGGATGTATTGTTTTCACATTAGTCATCCTACTTTTTTAATTAATATTGTTGGCTGATTTTGTTGATTAGCAACAATTGAAACAGAACAAATGAAATCAGGAGACCAGCCATGGCATTTCCTAACTTAAATAGTATAAAGAGCAGATAGCATAACACAAACAAGATAACAAAAGCAACAATTCTGAGGACGTTAATCATGAATAATTAAAGAAGGATTAAAGAAGAAAATCAAATATTTTGAAACACAATGTTACAGAAATATTCTTAGATCTTGGACAAAGACAAGGAATAAAATATAGACATATAACAAGATCTAAGCAATGAGAACCATTGGTTCATAAACAATAACATGTCTCGAGTATGGAAATATTTCTGTCTTATTAAACATTACAGAGGTTTAGAGAGAGCAATTATGGAATACATGATTCCTGGAGGAAAGGCAAGGGCAACCAAGCAGATCGTGACAATATGATATTAAGGAAGCCTTGAATACAAATATGGAGAAGACAGGGAAACTAGATAGCTAGGAGCACATATTTCAGTTGGTCTGTAATGAGAACGATTTTCTGCAAAGAACATGCTTATATGAAGATAAATATTTTATGGATTTATTTGGTCTAAATTTTCAACATTCTATTTAGATAGAGGTAACATGCTGAAGTCCCCTCAGGTCAAACGTTTAGATAGCAATGATTCAGACATTGGTGAGACTATGATTGTGAGGCTGTAGGAGTTTGTACTCAAGTATGGCATAAGTCAGCATGATCTCTTCGATGATAGATGATACAAGTGTAGAATTAGTAAGCTACAGAAAATATTAAAATGTCTACTTGCCACCAACAGCTGACAAAAAATACTAACCATGTATGTATCTGTCTGGGCAGCAATGACATTGGTTCTCTTTAAATAAAAATAATATTGGTTTATTCATGGAATGAAAATTACAAAGATATTTTGTTTTTTCTTCAGAGATAAGAGCCATCTTGGTTTCCCCATCTTGGGCACCATTGGAAGATTGATTGTGTTTCACCAGGGCTCAGTTGCTTTTGGATCTCTTATCCTTACACTAGTCAGAATCCCAAGAACAATTTTCTTATTTATTAGCAAAAGGTAAGATATCATTATATCTTCTTGCAGTACTTAAAAAGTACTTAGCCTCTCCTCTCTCTCTTCTTGATAAAATAAAAATGTATTTTTGTAATCTATACCAAATTAGCCAGTTTACTTATTTGCGTCACTTTATAAAAATAAGGAAGCCAGTATATCGACTTGGAAGGATGAAAGGGTTAATAATGGAAAGTACATTTGATTCCTAGACAGGTTGTAATAGTTGTAAAAGGAATGGTTACATAACACAGGATATTTTACGCAATTGATATATTTCAGTAATAATTATGTTTTTGTTTTTCTCCTCCCAGAATGAAAAGCTCCGAAACTGACTGTGGCAGGTTTTGTGTTCAATGTTGCTGCTGTTGTCTGTGGTGTGTAGACAAGTGCCTAAGATACCTCTCAGCTAATACATACACCATTGTTGGTGAGTTGGCTGCTTATGTACATTTTAATAGGGGTCAATAATACAATAATTTATGTAGAAAATGTAAATTTGTTCTAGCACTTTTTTAACAAATTTATTATAAAACAGTGATATTTTATTATTCTAAATTTAATAAACATTTATCATTAAATTATGATTAATTTAAATTCATAATTACTAGGGAAAATATTGTGTCCCCATTAACTCCATGCTTTAAAAGAAGCAAAAACTCATTTTGGTATTACCTATATTTCATTCCATTGTCTTACATGGATCTACTGTATTGAACATGCAGATCTAATGAAGGATCTACAGATGCAGATGTTTGCTGTAATTAAATAACAAACAAAATTTCATCACAGTACCTGTAGTATGGGTATTGGATACAAATAATGATGGTATATTGCAGCTGATTAACAAATGTCAGTTGGATGAGGACATAGCAGTTGATAATGCAACTATATTACTATTGTGAGAATTTGGTATCAAACATTGCAAAAGTAGGATGTTATGTCTTAAGGGCAATATTAGAAGTCTTGTTAATAAGTGAGCCACATGTATCATCATCATCAGATCACATTTGACATATCCTGGTAAGATTAAGCACTTATGAGTCAGCCTAGAGTTACTATGATATCAATTAAGTAACCAATAACTGATTAATAAACATATGCTTCCCTCACATATAAAAATATCTAATCATTTTTTAAAATGTTTCTTTCACAGCAATTAGCGGCAAAAACTTTTGCACCTCAGCCAGAAAGGTAAGCAGAAGTTCATGTCTACCCTGTTATGTTTGAGACTATTTAGTTCAATAGTGAAACAATACCAGATATCGAATTTTTAAAATGTAGATAATGCTGAATTATGGCTACAAATGAACACGATCTGCAAGACTTGATAGACATACTAGTGAGAGAAAGTGAAAAGAAAGGATTAAGCATGAATATAAAGAAAACAGAGGTTATGGTTGTCTCCAAGAAACAAGAAACACCAACATGCAATATCAAAATAAATAACACAACACTGAAACAAGTCCATCGATTCAAGTATCTAGGAACATTCTTAACACCAGATGGAAGATGTACAACAGAGATTAGGAGTAGAATAGCTCAAACGAAAGCAGCTTTTATGAAAATGAAGAACACACTATGCGTGAACTCACTACCAATGACACTGCGAAAACAGTACTCCAATGCTATATTGAACCAATTCTTATGTATGGCAGCAATCATGGACACTGAACAAACAATCAATACGATCATTGGAAGCCACAGAGATGTGGTTTTACAGAAGAATGTTGAGAATTCCATGGACAGCAAAGAAAACAAACGTGGAGGTTTTAAATCAGGCCTGCACACAAAGAAACCTTATCAAAAAAATAAGAATCCGACAATCAAGGTTCTTCGGCATATAATGCGAAGAGAAGGTTTAGAACATTTGGTGACTACAGGTAAAATTCAGGGAAGGAGAGATCGTGGAAGACAGAGGGAGAAGATGTTGGATGGCCTGACATCATGGTTCGACAAAATATCGCGTCAGAACTGATTACATGCACCAAGCAAAGAGAGTTGTGGAGAGACATGATCGCCTACGCCGGCAGGCATGGCACTTGATTGAGATAATGCTGTAGACAATATAAAAAATGGTGACTAGAGAATTTTTTTAATTTACTGTTAAATAATGAATAATACACAAGTTTAAGATTAAGTTCTTGTTAAATAGTTGACCATGTGATCTCTAACTTTGCCCTTTCCTCCGTAATTTTTTTTACCTTCGGATGCATTTATATGGCAATATATACAGAATTAGCAAGTATACTGGCTTTCTGTCAACTTAAAAAATACCACAAATCAGTATATCGTCTCAGAGGGGTGAAGGAGTTAACATACTGAGACACATCTGATATGTGACATTATTGTGTTGTGTATTGTCTTATAAATTACTTTAGTTTCTTCAACTATAATAGCCATAGTCCTCCTCAATCGTTTAATCAATCGTCTGGAACAGGACGGTTGAGATGGTTGATATTTCTTCAACTATAAAGTCAGACTTCTTGCTTTCTTTTGTGTTTGTTTATTCATAGCTTGATAAAGGTCTATTGATCAAAATGTAAGTTAGTTTGTTTCTTTCGTGCCAAAGGTGGCACATAGGGCAGAGGTTTTAGATCTCCATATAATGCAGTTCGTTGCTAGCAGTTGGAGATCTCGTATGGTTTTACATCCCAATAGTTTACTTTCTTGTAGGATTGTTCTTTGAAAAGCAGTCTTAGGTCTTCCACGTTTTCTTTTCCCAACTGGTGACCACATAAGGACTTGTTGATTTAGTCTCTTTATGTCTGATCTAAGAACATGACCTAAATATTTCCACCTTTGTTTCCTTATAATATTTGATACGGGTTGTTGCTGTGTTCTATCTCTCACTGTATTGTTAGAAACGAAATCACTCCATTTTGCAGCAAAATGTAGTCTATTTATATTAATTTCTAAAACTGCATTTACATTCTTCATGATTATTCTTAAAATTATTATATGTTTGTGTATATGGACTTTTTATAGAATGATTTGTGTTTTTGTACTGTTTTCATGTTTTATTCATTGATTATAATTTGTGTATTCATGAACTTTTTCTTATTGTTCCCAGGGTTATATGGTAGTGGCAGGAAATGCATTACGTGTTTCTGCAGTTGATGGTGCAGCTGATTTTGTTCTATTTCTGGGCAAAGTATCTGTCATGGCAGCAACAACAGCTGTTAGCATTATCTGGTTCAAGGTGAGTGCTAACATAATAATGAGAAGAAGAATAATAGTAGATATTAGTGAGACTATAGTTATCTATTAACGCTGGAGATGAATCGGACATGTGATACGAATGGAGACTAACTCTGTTATGAAAACTGCACTGATATGGAAACAGCGGGTAAACTCAAATGTAGAAGACCCAAAACGACCTTGAGAAGAACTGTAGAACAAGAACTGAAACAAATGAATCACAGCTGGAACACAATAAAAGACGTCAAGAATAGAGAAGAATGTTGTACATTTGTACTAGGGGCATCACTCACAGGCTAGAGAAAGAGAGATAGATATGTGGTGAAAGAGGAATCACTCACAGGCTAGAGAAAGAGATAAATATGTGGTGATCTGTTTCTGATAGATTAACAATAAGAAATATGTTGTGTTGTTAATGTAATTGTATACAAAATATGTGAATTATGATGCTGGTGTACACCTGTAGGTGTGCTGTTTATGTGATTGTGAATGAGAGGAGAAAATGCTACATAAAACAGCAAGTCTTTACGTGTATATCTTTTATAACTAAGTGCTTCCATACATCCAATCTTTCTTACAATATTTTTAAGCTATAACATGATATTTGGTTCGTATTGTTCTTTTCTTCTATTGTCTTCTCTGCTTTTTTGCCGTTAGGCGTAGCATGTTTAATTGATGATCGGTTTCTGAGATAGTGCACGCTTGGTCACTTGATATGCTGTGGTATTGTGAAGTTTTAAGGTGTCTGTAACTGCATCAATCCATCTTTTTCTTGGTCTACTCCTTCCTCTTGATGATTCAATTTTCAGGTTGTATGCTCTTGCAACTGATGTATTCGGGTTCATTCTCACCAAGTGGCCAAATCATTTGAGTCTCTGTTTTTCAATGAATCTAATAGCAGGTGTTCCTTTAACCTTCAAATAAACTGGTCATTATCAGTTTTTAATTAATATTTACACTTTCTGCTAGCTTGTGACAGAGGTACATTTATTTATCTACAATATTACACCTTCTACCCTTACTTTGCTTCTCCTTTATACGTAATTTTATGCTGATAGTAAATGTAGCATGTTTTTTGCAAGTAATGGCAAGATAAATTCATGTTATATAGGACTTGTCTTATTGTTGTGTTTTCTTCTTATATTTTTCAGAGTCAAGAAGAACTTCATTTTTATGCTGTTCCTGTTCTCCTAGTCTCGGTCTTATCATTTTTTATTGCTCACTGCTTCCTGTCTGTTTATCAGGTATGTATCAGGAAATGTTTCAAAGTATTAAATATTAGTGTACGACTATTGTAAGAAAATTATGTGTGTAAAATAAACTGTGCATTCTATCATTGTATTATTTATATCCCGGTTAGGAGCTTAGCTAGGGAGTTTTCTGTAAGCTGGGGATTTTAAAGATTGCTAAGCCAATGATGTAGCCACACAGTTTACAGGTGTTGATTTATTGCGTACTCTTGACAGAAAATAATCGTATACCTTACCTGGGATTCAAACCGTGTCCTCATGAGAAATGGGTACTCATATAATTGTTAATACACCATATTACCCTATCTACCTCAGGGTATGATAGAGGATTCGTTCCTATACCAAAATGTTCATTCTAAGATGCATTAACCCTTTCGCTATTCTGAGCCGATATACTGGCTTTTGATACCTTCTAAAATGATTCAGATCCACTATACTGTCTAATTCAGTATACATTGCAATAGTAATGCGTCCGGATGTTGGAAAACAAATTACGGATTAATTATAATTGACTATCAATATTGAATGAAAATTACAGAAAGTAGTGAGGTAGTTTTACACATGGAAGATTACAGTTTCTATCTGTGCTGGTGTAAAACTGATTCCTTATTGTAAATGTTAACATCTGAATGTTTGTAACATCTTAAACTCTGTTAACACATTCTCTAGTAATAAGTAAAGGACATGTTTTATTCCTCGAGGTATATTGGGTAATTCGAAGTTAGGTTCGTATTTTTCATTGATCATCAGCTCATGATGGGTGTTTTGGTCAATATCTAGCCTACCGCCTTTACTTCCCAGTGATTTTCATGGTACCGAATTGAGGCAAGGTCGACCTGAGAGCCGTTACAGTTGTTAAAATACTCCACGTCTACTGTGGAATTGAACTCAGACCACTAGTCTAAGAAGCGAGTTCACTAACAACTATGCGATGGCTCTCACACATTCACTGCTGTATTCAAAATCATGATGTGGCTGAATTTAATTTTGTTTACATTTTCCAGTTTGAAAAATATATAGATTTCATGCAATTAACATATTTTACCAAACTTTCGAGTGGACATGATGTAGATAAAAACTGGAAATTGGATCGGAATGCGTTAATATAAATGTAGCACTAATTTTTACATGTAACAATGCCGAGTGCAGTGTGTGGAAGCTGGGTTATTTTAATAGACAATCCTGATGCACCCTGCAGCAGTTAGTACGGAATCAGTTAAACGGTTTTTTCTTGCTAGTATCCTAGTCATCATAAGTTTTTGTCACCAATGATATTTAAATTGTTGTTTCTTGTAAATTCTTATAATTATTTGTTTAATTTTCTGTTTTTCAGATGATTCTTCATGCCTTGTTGTTATGTTTCTGTGAGGATCGGGATTTGAATGATGGTTCACCTAAACGTCCATTTTTGGCAGCAAAAATTTCATGGTAAGTTTAATCATTGGTTTCATTTTAAGAGCATGTAAAGTTTGAGAAGAGTTTGTGAAAACAGAATACACCAAAAACTAGTATAAATTCATAGATTATGGTAGCTTTTAACCCCTGATGCTCGTCCATCACGGTGATGATGACCACACAATTTTCATTGAAGGGAATGTAGTTGCGTTATGTTTGTCTGTGTGTGCGTAGATGACTAGTGAGCCCGATTCGGGCTTGAAATGTTCTTGTATAGTGTGGACAAGGTATACTTGCACTTGTGGGGAGTTTTACTGCCTTTATATTTTGACATTTTTGTTCCATCCGTGCTGTTCTACCTGCCTCGCAGGCGAGTAGTGTGCGCCAGGCTGATCTGTCTTGAGCAACATTCTCCCAGTTGTCGACATCTATGCCAAAGGATTTCTTTGAGTTCTTGAATGTGTCTTTTAATCGCTTTTCCTGACCACACTGTGAGCATTTACCGCTGTGTAACTCACCACAAAAGAGTCATTTGGGTATTCTGCAATCCGGCATTCGAGCCACATGTCCTGCCCATCGTGTCTGGGACTGCATCTAGATTGTATAGATGCTGCAGCTCTTTTTAGGACCTCTGTGACTTTTAACCCCTAATGCTGTAATAAGAACAGTGTTATACTAGTTATAGTAGAATTACTGACGGGATCATTTATTTCATACTATTAGTTCAGTAAATCAGATTCTTTCCCCTTGATTGTTGATGTTAACTAACCATGATCAATGATTGTCTTCTTTCACAGATACATGTGTCTGAGTGTAGCAGAGCATTGAATGATTTGTCAAGAAGGAAAGAAGATTCTTGTACAGATCCTGAATCTGAAGCTGCTCAAGTTTGAAATATCCACTGCTACAAGTCTGTCAATTTTAAAGTACGGGATAACTAAATCTTCCCTGTTTTCTTGATGTTGGATATCCTGTGTAAGAAATAGATCGGAGCACACATGGCTACTCACTGAAGTGCAATGATGATGGTCCTATCAATCAACTGAAATGCTTGTTTGACCAGAAGTTGATGCTGTTGACTTTCCAAGCTATCATCTGTGATGAAATCTTCATTGATTTCTATATGCTGCAGGAGCATATTGAACTTACTGAGGCCAGTCTTCAGTCAAGCATTGTTCATCAACACTATTAAAAAGTAGTCACTGAAAACTATGCTTCTGTAAGACTGAACACTCAAAGAAAGGCACAACTGAAAACGACTGATCCAACAAATGTGTTATAAATACATGAACAGAACTTTGGAGGCACAATGTGTACAAAATACATCAAGATAACTGTGAAGGTATCAATATGTATAAAAACTTAAGCTAAAGACAAAGTGTACCACCCAACTCTGCACAAACACTGCTTGCAAGCCGAGCATGTGTACCAAGTGCAACATAGCATCCCGTCGGTATTCCTTACTCCTCGTTGTTGTTGTATCTTATCATTTGATTTTGATGTTGTGTAGTTTATATTATAAATAAAACTTCAAGAATTTTGTTCAACTTCCACCTCCGTTCAACAAATCTGCAGGCGGATATGGAAGAGTAGAAGAAAACATTTATGAACGTCCTGGATACTAGACTAAGGAGATTCACATTTGCGATTTATCTTAGTAACTCTTGCATGTGTAAATGTATATATTTCTTGATCATTCTCTTATTGTGTTAACATTGAGAGTAACATAAGGAAAGAAAAATGAACGTGTTTTCATACCATATGGTGTATTGGAGAATCCAGTGTTTGGCCTATATAATCTTTTTACTAGTGGCACAAGATGAGTGATTTGGTCAATATCACAGCGATCACTTTTACGTACAAAGGTTTTTCTGGTGCCCGATTGAGGCTGGGGCGACCTGAGAGCTGTTTGTGATGGGAGAAAATCACATGTCACATGGGATTTTTAACTTAAACACTTATCCAGAAAGCAAACAATCTGCGAGTAAATACTGTATGTGCATGGTTCTACAACCTGATAGATGAAGTGAACAGCAAGTGAAGTGAACAGTAAGTGAAGTGAATATTAGATAAAGTGAACAGTAAGTGGACTGAATAGTGTGTGAAGTGAGCAGTAAATGAACATGTGTATCATAAAACAGGTCACATTGTGGGTCACAATATAGGCCACATCTGCTAGAAGATATTAAATTCTTGAGTGCACTTATCCTACAAAGGAGGCATATGGAATTGGATGTTGACCCATTTCAGTTTAGAAAGTAGAAAAACGTTGATGCAAAAGAATTCCATTTAATGTAGTGCTTGTTTGTTTCTTAGTTCCTTAGTTTCAATGTGAATTTTGTATTATAGCATTTTGTATTATAGCATTTTGTATTTGTAATTTTTCGTTTTTAATTCCTTAGATGTGATTCATTTTTCCCTCCATTTGTTTAGTTGTTACAAGTTTTCTACACCTTGTGTGATAGCAAATTTGTAATCAACATTCACTTTGTATAGTTCTGTTGTAAATGTTTCATTATTCAATCAAGAGACTTGACGCTAAATCTCGGTACTGCTTTTTCTTTCACCGAGTGCCACATGTAATGAGGTTACATTACGACAAATTATTCTATGCTAATGTCCTGTTTTACAACTTATATCGTAATATAAAACTGGTTAATAATATTTTGTATTCATTTGTTGTATAATTCATCATGATTTATTTTTTATACAGCAATAAGGGCAACCGATTTTGGCTACCGAATGAAAAAGTGATGTGTTTTTTAACGAGAATTATCATACTGATAAGTTTTATTGACATGCTAAAATTTGCAATTTGGGTGATGCCGTATGTCTTTTAATAAGAGACAATGAAATGAGCCCGAAACTCTGTACCAAATATAAGATTATCAATAACATACAAGAGGATCGTCTGGCGAATGAATTAGAGAGCGCTCCCATGCAGGAGACCAAGTTCAATCCAGTACGGCCAAGGATTTTTTTCTCTCTGGGATATAAAAGAAAAATCTTAACCTGAACAGTCTCACGGCGACTGCACTAGCCATGCGGCCATTCAATTCCTCAGGCTCATGGCCCCCCCCCCTCCTTCCACCCGTCACACTGCCATAAAAGCGGTACTACAGGCAGTAACGACAGTTAACTAGAGGAGTCTAAAAAATGCACTCATGAACAAACGACTTTCGGAAATCATAGCAACGACTTAACTAATTAACCAAAGAGACCCCCCAAAAGATTGTGGTGTATTACAATGATCAGATAAGAAATATTTGAAGACCTGGTCTTAGTATATCAGTAAAAATAGTGAAATGAGATCCTTGTTCTGCCAAGGTATGTCAAAATCATTACAAATGTCATTATTTTTTATAAAGAAAATCATTTCATTTCACAAACTGACATACATAATATCAAATTTTATCAAGACAGAATACCTTCCTTGCTTTGATTTCATTGGAGATCTTCATTTTCATTCAATATTTCATATTTTTAATATACTGTGTGTGTATATATATATCCGAACATTTTCCAAGCATTACTTGATCTTGTGTCTTTGCGCTATTTATTTCAACATTATACAATAGATGTATACTTGATAAAATAAATTGTGACCATCTATTTTTATACTCATGAGATTAAACTACTTCATCTTTCATTATCTGAGCACATCTAATGATGATCTTCATTCAACAACAGCGGGCTGTATTTGAAGTTGATGATCTAAGTTCAGATGTGGCTTTCCTTTATCTATCTTTTTTAAGCGAAGAATGTTGAAATTGTTGATAGTTGGTCTTTCTGTGTGTGAAGATTAATCTGAGATGAAAATTATTTTGTATATAAAAATTGAGCTGAAATAGTGTACATGTTTGCACTGGGTAAAATTATGAATGTTTATTTTGGCGTGTGGAGATACGATTCCGAGTGATTTAATCTTCCTGCATTTGTAAGAAGATAGATAATTTCTTTTATCTATCTGTCTATAAAGATATGATGTAGTGATTTGATAATCTGGTTCCTGTATAAAGATTCATATTTTGGTATCCATAAACTTAGAATGTTTGTTCATCTATAAAGATAAGGGACATAGCATCTGTTTATCTCGTTGTATATGAAGATCAAAATATTTATTCATTTGTCTGTCTACGAAGACGAGACAAAATGTGTCTGTTTGTATTGTATCATCATCATCATCAGATAGTGTGTCCTCAGCAGAACTTTGCCACCCTAATAGTTCTTTAGAATTTATCTCTCATAGGATAGATGTCCCACTTCTGCAGTCATTATTCAAATCATCAGTTCCATTCTGAGCTAATTTCTTCATGGTCTTCCTCTTCTTCAATTACCCTCAATTAGGCTCTTCAATTAGGCCTTCCCTGAAGGTCTTTTCCATCTTTTCGTGTCTTTTTATATATCCAAAATACTTCAATTTTCTTATTTTTAGCCTCAGCCAGTTTTTCTTTGATTTGAGTTCTTTCTTGATAGAGATCTATTTGCTCTTTTCCATGGTTTAAGGGGCTCTTCTGTAACACTTATATGTTGTTGTATATGGAGATGTTTATTTATTTGTCTGTTTATTAAGATGAGAGACAGTGTGTTTCTTTGCCTTCTTGTTTATGAAGATAATTTGTTTATGTTTGTTCACAGTGTACAATTGTGATATCTTTCTATGTCTGGCTGTGATGTGTACAATAAAGCGTACATATGTTGTTTGTTATCTATTAATTATATCACATATTGATACAAATATGCACAACTGATACAGCTTCAACAACAAATGCTGCTCCTACTATCTATAGCCACTTAAGACTATGAGTGTAATCTTTCTTGTAAAATAAATACATTTAATATATCAGTTTAACACATTACATACAAGAAACCGCTCAAAGTGTCATGGAAGATAACTGATTTGGCTTTTATAACAATACAGTAATTTGTCTACATTATTTATAAAAAATCTGATGAAAAATAAGAAGACTTCAGTTTAATTTCTACGTTCAAAATATGTGAAAAAAGTGAACGCAAATTATTTTGAGTCGTATCTTTTTCTCCATTCTGTAGTTACTATATTGAAGTATTTTTATGATCATATGTTCAAAGTATTGGTTATTGGTTACTGAAATGATGTTATAGCATTTTGAGTAGATGCATAGGTAGATGCATGAGTATACAACTATCAGAATGAGAAAGTCTGATATGGGTAACTCTTTGTTGAGCAGAATAAAACCTGTATGACGACAACTTTTAGTATGAGAATTGAGGTTAAAGCTGCTACTGCAGCCCTGAAATATCTATTTGAGGAGCACATTAATCAGAACAGACATTGTATGACACTCACTTGTAGTCAATGTTGGAAAAGATGCAAGGTAGATGGGTGTTGTATGACTGAAGGACATACATAAAGATCTCATTCCTTCAGGAACTTGTATAGATCTATTGTTCTGGTCACACTATGGTTCATAGAATTGAACGAGAAGGTGTGCTAGCATTAAGGGTATCTGTGAAAGGAAATATTAAGTATGGGCATGAGAGATATATATGAAATAAAATTTCCTGTAGCCTTTTCAGACCTTACGGTATGAAGTAACTTCACTTCACATTTCGAAGTGCTAGTGTGCAGGAGGTAGGAGGGCAGACTCCTCTCCCCGAATGTGAAATGTCGATCATGAGATTGAACCAACAACCCTCTTTTGTTCAAGTTGATAGGCAATAGCTTACACTAATCCTCCCCACATGGAAGACATACTGTGGTCAGTATATCATTTCCTGGTAGAGAAGGACACTGCAATATATGAATCAACAAAAAAAAAAAGAATGAAGTGTGAATTCAAACTGAAAGCAAGCAGGGAGACACAGTTTAGACACATTCGTAACCAGAGTGCAGTAGGAACAATCAGCCTGCAAACCTTTTGCCATCTTCTGAAGGAGTCTGTGCACCTATAGGTCTACCCATAAGTATGTGACAATGATGTCAGTTCATGAACACACTTCTTCTGCATTTGCCCGCTATAAAGTGGGGCCTTGTATTGCGCAGATGGTTGATTTTTGCATGAATGCTTGGTTTCCTTATTATCAGTGTCCCCCGACATACAGATGTATCTTCTCTGACTTCAGAGGTCATGAACAAACTGAACCAGTATTCAACTTTCCTAGCTGTTCCATTATTCATCACTCGAGTGCAAGATGATACAAATGTTTGAAATTCAACTTTCCTAGCTGTTCCATTATTCATCACTCAAGTGCAAGATGATATAAATGTTTGAAACAGCATGAGAAAGGATTAGATTCAATACTTTGTTATAGGCAGCAAAATGATGTTTGTTAATGGATATCAATGTTGCAATCTATCACACAATATCTTCAAATGCTCTCTATTGACCACTTGTTAAACACTCTTTGTAATCTGTATGTGATCTGAGCCTAAGAGCGATTGTATGTTGTGCCAGTTATGCACCTACAAGTAGTCCAGCACATCTAATTTTTGCAACACTTTTTATTTACTACAGTAGCTTCTGAAGGCACCCACCTCGAGCCGCCTCTTATGACATGCCTTATAGATCGCAGTGTTACTATTCTTTGCTCCCCTTGCGAGCCCTGACAACACACAGGCAATCACACAATATAGCTAGCATTATCTATAAAACAACCTGCAAAGAAAGATCCTAGATAGGGAGTATGTTATAAATCACAGTTGAAATACTATCCTAATCTTTGTAACAAGCTACCCATACTGTGAAAATTAATACTGTGTGTGTATATATAAAATGTGTGCATAGGACTTCTGTTTAGGTGAATGAAGATTATGCTAAATTGTTGTTATTTTACAAAAACTTTCTACATATGTATTGTTTATTTGATTGGAATGATAACTCCTAAACTATGTTGATTTGTTTTAGCAGTGTGTATGAAACAAACAAATGAAAAAAATCTGGGCAGAAGGATTGTGTATTCATAGACAACTCTTGCTGATTAGGTGTTTGTATTTTTTTGACTGAGTTATCCTGACTTGTTTCTTGTTTAAACTGATTAATAAACTAATATAAATTGTTCTCTATTATGCATTTTGGGTTTGATACCCAAGTATTAAAATACATCATATTGTCTAAATCACATGACCAAATAAACTAACCACATAACTAACTTGTCACGCTTTCTGAATTATTAGTCTGTCATGAAAGTTAGGAATGAAAGTGTGATGTTATCTGTTGTGTGTTTGCATTTGTTCTTATCAACCAAGTTGCCCATTCATTGTGATCTGTGCCTAGGACATGAGTTATTATTTTTCGCAGACATCTATTTTCAAATGCATTCAACATGCTTTCTATAACTTTAGTCATTTACCAATTCTCGCTGGTATATGGTAGGACAGATACAACATTTGAATCGAAAATTTGTAATTTAGTTTTAAAACTATATAACTCTGATTTCATATGTTATATAGACTATTACAAGCTTATGTTCCTTTGACAATTCGTAGCATTGTTTCTTTTTTAATATTTCCAGTGCAATCAAAATTGCATACACATACTTGGGTAGCAATGTAGACAAGAAGGGAGGAACAGATAGAGATGTTAGAATAAGAATACATCAGGCAAGAGAGTTTCTCAACTAGAAAATTTATTTTAGTCTAAAGAAATCAAAACTAGAACTAATATTTGAATATTCAACTCCAATATTGAAGTAGTTCTCAATATTGAAGTAGTTCTGTGTATGGGTTGAAGTGTATGGTTTTTTTTAAAAATGAAAGACTAACACAAAAACTAATAAATTGCAAACTAGTGTCTGCACAGAATAAAGGGACTGAGATGGTATGATACAGTTACAAATAAAGAGCTTCTGGAGAGAAAATGAGGCAGATCCCAATGAACTAAGTGGTTAAGAAAAGATACTAGTGTTGGAGCAGATACACCTTGAGAAAAATCAAGGGGAATATAACAAGAAGGGCCTTTTCTTGGAAACTGCAGGAAAAGAGAAAGAGAGCGAAGCCTAGAAAAATACAAGGAAAATAAATTTTAAGGCAGAGATTAAATATATACAGAAGAGCTGGAAGAAGTATCCCATGGGCGAAACTATGTTAGGACATCTATCTTTGTTACGGTGTGTCATCCCCCCACCCACACAAGAGATTTGGAAAGAGTTGCAAGAAATAGTAGCTAAAGATAAAGTTCATAGTTCATAAGTACGGTTCCAACGTCACTGCAACGGGTCACCCCATAATTGCTCCGTTACTGTGCCAATGAATATCACACGAAATGCTAACAACTGTGAAAAGTTTCCTGTGTGAACTAATTCCAGAATGAAACAGCCGCATACTGCCACAAAAAGCAACCTGCACCGCATAAAATGCATATGGCCGTCGTGAATGTAGCAACACAAAACTGTTCATCACTTGAATAGCAATTCTTGTCGAAGGGACATCAATCAGGCAAAATCCAGCTTTCTGCACTCGAAATATAACTGCATACGGCAGATTGAGCTTGTTCATCATAACCGCTGTCCGCCATTTTCTGAATACACACAACAAACGCATGGTTGACACAGCAAAAGCATTCCATGTAACAGTCACAGCTTTGCTCAAGCACTAACTCAGTAGCTAGGCAAACGAAACCGGAGAATACCCGACCAAACATGGCGGGAATGCGCTAGCAAAGTCGTGTTCAGAATCAAACCGTTCTGACTGAATGCCCTCCGCACTCCGCCATTGTTGGCCAGATTTTCCCATACCAATGTAGAAACATAAAAGTGCAACAATTTGATCTAGCATCATAGAGTCGCTCACATCAGCTGCACCCAGAAAGAACAGAAGTCGTTATTTACGAAACTGTTGATCTGGAGAAGACTCCCGAGATCTAGAGACTTATTCCTAAGGATGAGCTTCAGGGTCGTGCGGTATATTTTCTCAGTAATATGCAACTCCAATAACCATTTTCTTTCACTATCTTATATCCTTTTGTGACTAGACTTCATAAAATAGGTCTGATGTGATGCTGAACACATCGGCCATCATGTGTTGCTAGACAAAGAACAATACATGTTTAACACTGTATTCCACAATATAACACATGGCCTGAAAATCGGTTGTTTACTTTACTTGTCACTAATAATAGCCGTCCATCGCAAGTGATGATGATGACAACAGCCTCAGACGTGTGATGCTGCACCTCTCTAGTGTGTGCGGAAGTCCAATCCTTGAACACAATCCTGTGGGACATATAAGATCAAGGTTGGACATGTAGGTGATGTGTGTACTGTCCTTTCCAGCAGCTTGCTTTCTGTGCGCCTCAACAGCAAGATGATTCTCAGCTATGACGAGTTCCTCTTGAGTTGTTTTACAGCGCTCATATTTGGCGATCTTGTGCAAGGGATTCCCAGCATGTGGTGTCTATATCAAATCATTTTTAGACACCTCTGAAGTTGTTGCTGAACAGCAACAGTCTCAAGTTCCTCCCTCCTTTGCAATGCTGACTAAGTATGTGTATGATTCTACCTCTTGAAGTGAGGTTTCACCCTGTAAGATAGGGGACAATGATAATAAGAAAGCAGACCTTCATGCAAAAATAAGTCAGAAGGCGCCCTGACTAAACCTGAATTCATAGTGAGCGAACCCAAGAAGAAGCATTTTAGAAACACTTTAAGAATGTCTTTAACACATTTTTCAGCCCACCAGTTCTGTTGAATAGTATTAACGATATAAAGGAAAACTGCAGTAAAACTATGTAGCAATGGCGAAACACATAAAAACAAACTACTGTAATTTTACAAAATACCAAAACAACAATACACAACTACGTTTCAACCAAAAGGCTTTTATCAAGCAAAGGATACAACAGAAGTGAAGAATTTCACTTCTCACACAACATGTAGAATCAAACAATAAGTTCCTAAGGGATCTAAAATGAAAATCTCTGACTAAAAACTAACAATGAAGAAAAAATGCAAAAAAACTAGAAGTGGAAAAAAGAAGATAAACAATAAAAATCAAATAAATATATATATGTATATATCTTACATATATTTAACATACACTCATATAGAATATAGAGCAAGACAACAGACAGTATTAAGAAACATAGGTATGTAGTGCGTTGAGTCCATGAGGTCACAAGGTATCATATAAAGATATAAAACAATTCTCTAGAGCAAATCAACTTTGATCATCAGAGGAACATGATTAGATGTCTGTGACTAGGATATTGCGAGCTCCCAAATTGTCATTTCCATTAAAATGAGTGGTTACACGGTTTACAGAGCAATTGCGTAAAGCACGTTAAGTGTTGAGTAGTAGTGTGTGTGTACTGGAAGTGAGAACAAGACAAACAGTTACTTGTCACAATGAGTAGTGTGACAGTTCATCAAACATGAGATTGGTCCAAGTTTCACACAAATATTACAGAAAAAACACCTCCAACCAAAGACAAATTTTATTCCTATTTGTCATAGAGAAGCATATGATAAATGCCAACATCATAAATGATACCACATTCTGTTCATCCCACAAGTCAGGAGAACCCTGATAGCATAAAATAATCCTTTATAAAACATTGGTAATTAAAAATAGCAACTGCTTTAAAGAATACAGCTAGAACACTCTAATAATAGCATCAACATTTACGTGCATCACACATAGATGTCAGTGGCTTGATGTCAGAAAATTTGTTTCAAATACCATTGTGTACCCTACAATTTATGTACAAAGCAAGTTGTTTTTTAATTCTTAACAGATTTTTAATTAATATTATTTTCTAGATAGATCATTGTACTTTTATAGCACATGGTAGATTGTGTAGATAGTTTATAACAAGTGTAAAGTAAAGTACATTGTGTAGATAGAATAATGTACGTATAACAAATGGTAGATTGTGTAGATAAAACAGGGTACTGTTATAACAAATGGTAGATTGTGTAGATAAAACAGGGTACTGTTATAACAAATGGTAGATTGTGTAGATAGAACAAGTACTGTTATAATAATGTAATTGTGTAGATAAAAAGGTACGTTATAACAAATGGTAGATTGTGTAGATAGAACACTGTACTGTTATAACAAATGGTAGATTGTGTAGATAAAACAGGGTACTGTTATAACAAATGGTAGATTGTGTAGATAAAACTGGGTACTGTTATAACAAATGTAGATTGTTAGATAGAATAATGTACTGTTATAACAAATGGTAGATTTGTAGATAAAACAGGTACTGTGATAAAAATTAGGTTATAATTGTATTTAACAAGTTCAATTTATCATCAAGTTGTGGATTTTCTTAGGTCTTTAGTACCATTCTATTGACACATCAGATATTGTATCCTTTCCTTTCCTATGCGTTCCCGAGATATTGTATCCAATTCACAAGAACAGACTTCTTCTTCTTCTTCTGCATGTGCCCGCTGTGAATTCGGGCGTTACTCATGATGCCTGGTACGTACTTCTAACTGATTTTTGCATGAAAGCCTGCTTTACCATTTGACTGGTGTTCCTTGCCATGCAGGCGAGCCTTTGCTAACTTCAGAGGTACAAGAAGAGACAATTTGTTAGTATATACATTATGAGTAACATTTACCACACAGCACTCAAATGTCAAACCCTGATAATGTATGCTCCACTTGTGGTAGAGGATTGTGTTACAGGATTGGACTCTACAGTCACCTCCACAAGTGCAACAACAGATGTCTGAGGGGATTGTCATCAGCGCTTGCGGGGGAACAGCTACTACAGCATTAAGCTGAGCTTCTCTCTAGCCTGTGATGTCCTTGGCATTTAGGACGGCAACAAATGTACACCATTCTTCTCTATACTTGGCTGTACTCTGTATAGTGTTCCAGCTGTGATTCATTTATTTCAGTTCCTGTTCCACTTCAGGTTGTTATGGATCTTCCACATTTTAATTATCCTCTGGTGTCCATCTCAGTGCAGTTTTATGCTTAGCTTGAGAGTTGCAGTAGCGCAGTTGTTAGTGAACTCGCATCTTAGGCTAGTGGTCTGGGTTCAATTCCACAGTGAGCATGGAATTTTTTTTATAGCGTAGCGGTTCTCAGGTTCACCCTGCCTTAATTGGGTACCAGAAAAAGCACTGGGAAGTAAAGGTGACCAGCATGATATTGACCACATCACCCAAGGTGTGCCGACGGTCAATGAAAATACGGGCCTAAAACCATTTTACCCTATATACAAAAGGTATAAAAAGGTTCCTTTACTTTTTTTTAAAATGCTTAGCTTAGTTCACATAATAATATTTCTTTTATTCCACTGTGTGATGCTTAACTCTTTCCACGCCCATTTATTTCCTCAATTTTTAAGCAGTTAATTAAAGGGGAAGTAAAAAAAAAAATTTTTAATTACAACCAACTACTCGTCAATAAATAAACATATATATATTATTATATACTAAATTGAAGAAAACGACAACCCAATAGAATAACAAGGTTAAAAAGTAGTATAAGTAAAACAGTATAAGTAAAACTAGAAAGACTTCTTACAAGGGAAGCAACTCTATGATGCAGTGTGCGGCTTAAAGCGTGCAATGGACTTCCGCCGTGGCGCAGTGTGCGGCTTAAAGCGTGGAAAGAGTTAAGAAGTTAAAAATTGAACTCAAAACTATAAATTACAATCTGTCAAGAGGACATAGTTACACCTCCTGTATGATTTAACAGCATGGTAAAAACATGTAGAAGATCATATAAAAAAACTGAGTATAACTCCACTACATGTGGGAAGAAATATAAAAATATAACCCTACCTACACTACACTTAGGAGTTAACATACACAATTAAAACATTTAATAGTTAGCAATATACATGACATCTCTGCTGTTGCTGGTTACAAGCTTGGATGAGAAAAGAGGAGGACTTATGTTTAAGGCCAGCTGCCTCACTTCAAGTCATTTGTATAGCTACAGAAACTTGCAAGAAAGGATGATAATGATTAAAGAATCACAAAGTAAGTATTGAAGTTGGAGGCAAAGGGTTCAAGAAAGAGAGGATAACAAAGGGAAACCCTGAAACGGACTTTACTGAGAGAGAAGAGAAATAGCAGACTCAATTCCATAGTAGAGATTGAATGAGCTACCAAGAATATAGCAATATGGTGAAATTGCTAGCAAGTCCTACGAAACGTATAACAGGAATATAATAGCAATATACATGATATCCACATTTGATTGAATATTATATGTCTTGTTTGGGGGGATCAGAGCAATGCGTAAAGTGTTCACTGTATAATCAAACACAATAGTCGTGTGGGTTAATTTTTAACACCTGACATTTCCCAAGTGAGGAAAGGAATTGGTCCTCCTACCTCCACACAGGTGTTGATTCTGTGTATATGTGATTTGGATAGTGTCAATGTTTGACAATGGTAGCATACGAATATGCTATTTATGATTTGCTGCGTTGAGATCACAGGTATAGTTAAAGCTATATTGAACAAGTTTTACTCGAGTGGCTGCTCCAGTCCCTAATTTAAATATATGTGGCTGTTACCCCAAACCAAATAATGTACACTAATGAGTGATGACTACACATCACTATAAAGGTCTCTACAAAATGTGCTCTGTATCTGGCTCTGCATCCAGCAGAGTTGGGGGGGTCAGCTAGCCTTTCTTAGGAAAAATGAAAAGTGGAAATAAGTAGCCTGCTAATGACCCTATAACACACAAGTCAAACCCACCTTCCAGTGGTGTAGGCTGGATACTTTGACCATGAGGTCAAAGGCTAACAGGGTCCTGGCTTGCCTAAAGAGATGAACTTCTGGTGAGGTTCGTTTTTTTTCATCCTATAAAGAAAGGCAAACCTGAATTTTAAAAAGCATGCAGAAACCAGATATGCTGGCCTATAGGTCTGTAGGCTTTCTACTGGCCCCCAATAACTCATGCACTACCGCCCAAATCACATACTGGCCTCAAAGAGTGGTTGAACAAATAGTTGATGTAGAAGGTTATTATAATAATCATAATAGATATAAGATGTCAGGCCTAGAAAGCTTTGCATGTATAATGTGAATATTAAGACAACAGCCATCACAAAGGCTTGGGTAGCCAGTGGATGTAACCAGACTTATATAGTGACAGTAAAAAAAATATCCAAGCTTTTTCATAATTAATTGTTTCATAAGTTCCACCCCTTAATCACACCAAATATGTGTACTTAATCACACCAAATATGCGTACTTAATCACACCAAATATGCGCACTTAATCACACCAAATATGTGTACTTAATCACACCAAATATGCGACTTAATCACACAAATATGCACTTAATCACACCAAATATGTGTACTTAATCACACCAAATATGTGTACTTAATCACACCAAATATGTGTACTTAATCACACCAAATATGCGTACTTAATCACACCAAATATGTATTAATCACACAAATATGTGTACAAAGTGTTAAGCTCTACCAAAACATTCTCATATTTTTTGCTCGTCTCACAATACTTCTTAATAGAGTTGCTAAATATTTACTAATGTGGTGACAAACATTTAGCAACATACAAAAACTACAAAATTTCATGATAGAAGTAATAATATTGTTGCAAAAATGTCATGGCGGATCATCTTAGGCAAAGTTGTGCTATAATCTGGTTTGAGATTTCCATTTTTATTTCAAAGGAACAGTTAAATATATCAAAACTTGCAATGCTATACAATTTTGACAAGACAAAAACCAAGTTTCTTGAAATGTTTTCTTCTATTTCAGGTTTAACCCCTTCTGATCTGATATACTGACTTGCTGTACTTTTTGAGATAGCGCAAATTGCCAGTATACAATGCAATATAAATGTATCCGGAGGTAACAAAAATAAACTACAAAGTGAAAGGATTAAATTGAAATATCTCTGGAAATCTGAAGTATTTAGTGAAAACAAGAAGAAAAACTGGTTCCAATGAGATCTGGTTTTAGTGAAAACAAGAAGAAAAACTGGTTCCAATGAGATCTGAAGACTAGTGAAAACAAGAAGAAAAACTGGTTCCAATGAGATCTGAAGACTAGTGAAAACAAGAAGAAAAACTGGTTTCAATGAGATCTGAAGACTAGTGAAAACAAGAAGAAAAACTGGTTCCAATGAGATCTGAAGACTAGTGAAAACAAGAAGAAAAACTGGTTCCAATGAGATCTGGTTTTAGTGAAAACAAGAAGAAAAACTGGTTCCAATGAGATCTGAAGACTAGTGAAAACAAGAAGAAAAACTGGTTCCAATGAGATCTGAAGACTAATGAAAACAAGAAGAAAAACTGGTTCCAATGAGATCTGAAGACTAGTGAAAACAAGAAGAAAAACTGGTTCCAATGAGATCTGAAGACTAGTGAAAACAAGAAGAAAAACTGGTTCCAATGAGATCTGAAGACTAGTGAAAACAAGAAGAAAAACTGGTTCCAATGAGATCTGAAGACTAGTGAAAACAAGAAGAAAAACTGGTTCCAATGAGATCTGAAGACTAGTGAAAACAAGAAGAACAACTGGTTCCAATGAGATCTGAAGACTAGTGAAAACAAGAAGAAAAACTAGTTAATGAGATCTGAAGACTAATGTAAAACAAGAACAAGTAAACTGGTTCCAATAAGATCTGAAAGACTAGTGAAAACAAGCAGAAAATGGTTGAATGAGATCCGAGGAACAAATAAAACAAGAAAGAAAAACTGGTTCGAATGAGATCTGAAGTATTTAGTGAAAACAAGAAGAAAAACTGGTTCGAATGAGATCTGAAGACTAGTGAAAACAAGAAGAAAAACTGGTTCGAATGAGATCTGAAGTATTTAGTGAAAACAAGAAGAAAAACTGGTTCCAATGAGATCTGAAGACTAGTGAAAACAAGAAGAAAAACTGGTTCCAATGAGATCTGAAGACTAATGAAAACAAGAAGAAAAACTGGTTCCAATGAGATCTGAAGACTAGTGAAAACAAGAAGAAAAACTGGTTCCAATGAGATCTGAAGACTAGTGAAAACAAGAAGAAAAACTGGTTCCAATGAGATCTGAAGACTAGTGAAAACAAGAAGAAAAACTGGTTCCAATGAGATCTGAGTCTAGTGAAAACAAGAAGAAAAACTGGTTCAATGAGATCTGAGTCTAGTGAAAACAAGAAGAAAAACTGGTTCCAATGAGATCTGAGTCTAGTGAAAACAAGAAGAAAAACTGGTTCCAATGAGATCTGAAGACTAGTGAAAACAAGAAGAAAAACTGGTTCCAATGAGATCTGGTTTTAGTGAAAACAAGAAGAAAAACTGGTTCCAATGAGATCTGAAGACTAATGAAAACAAGAAGAAAAACTGGTTCCAATGAGATCTGAAGACTAATGAAAACAAGAAGAAAAACTGGTTCCAATGAGATCTGAAGACTAGTGAAAACAAGAAGAAAAACTGGTTCCAATGAGATCTGAAGACTAATGAAAACAAGAAGAAAAACTGGTTCCAATGAGATCTGAAGACTAGTGAAAACAAGAAGAAAAACTAGTTCCAATGAGATCTGAAGACTAGTGAAAACAAGAAGAAAAACTGGTTCCAATGAGATCTGAAGACTAGTGAAAACAAGAAGAAAAACTGGTTCCAATGAGATCTGAAGACTAGTGAAAACAAGAAGAAAAACTGGTTCCAATGAGATCTGAAGACTAGTGAAAACAAGAAGAAAAACTAGTTCCAATGAGATCTGAAGACTAGTGAAAACAAGAAGAAAAACTGGTTCCAATGAGATCTGAAGACTAGTGAAAACAAGAAGAAAAACTGGTTCCAATGAGATCTGAAGACTAGTGAAAACAAGAAGAAAAACTGGTTTCAATGAGATCTGAAGACTAGTGAAAACAAGAAGAAAAACTGGTTCCAATGAGATCTGAAGACTAGTGAAAACAAGAAGAAAAACTGGTTCCAATGAGATCTGGTTTTAGTGAAAACAAGAAGAAAAACTGGTTCCAATGAGATCTGATTAGTGAAAACAAGAAGAAAAACTGGTTCCAATGAGATCTGAAGACTAGTGAAAACAAGAAGAAAAACTGGTTCCAATGAGATCTGAAGACTAGTGAAAACAAGAAGAAAAACTAGTTCCAATGAGATCTGAAGACTAGTGAAAACAAGAAGAAAAACTGGTTAGAATGATAAATTTAGATTTACTTTAGTTGAGCAATGTGCAATAGTTTGCATTTTTACAAAACAAAATCATCCTAAAAGGGATGCAACAATGGAAAAAGCCATTTGAATAAATATTCAGTTTGATATTGGTGTCACCAATGAAAAAAAACACATATACAATCAGTATAGCTACATTCAAAACAAAAGGGGGATGGATACTAAGTTCAATTTATTATGCTAGTTCAACAATATCAATAAAATAGAATTTGTTACAGAAGAGTGTACATATACAAATTTATCTTTTTATAATGAACTTTGCCCGGACAGCGACTTTCCAGCCTGCTCTTCTCGATTTTGAACTGCCAAGGGTTTTAAATGCTCAAATTGAACAGAGGACCTACTTTTTTATCATCTGTCTCCGATAGGACCTCGATCTCACCTACACTGAAATCAGGGATCTCTGGGAAAATATCCAGATGGCTCCACGAGGGAGCAAACCTGGTACCTTTAGCAGGAGAGACGAGCATCTAACCTCTACACCACAGAGAGCCCCTTGATCATCAACACAAACATATATATATATATATGTGTGTTATTTCCTCAACATAAATTATGGTAGCTATCGAACTAAAAAGTGAAATCAAATTTCAATATCTATATATTGATTGATTTATTTATTGATTGGACAACCATCACTGCACTTTGGTTTATAACTATGTTTTAATCTCTTTCTTACAAAGAAAGATCTCAGTGTCAGTACATAAACTCCATAGGACCAGCGAAGGTCCCCTATATAATTTTAAGGGCAGTAAAAGTTTGTAAAAAAATTGTAATGAAATTGTCCGGGCAGTGGCTTTCAATTTTCAACTGTCATACTCTTTTACATGTTCACCCTGAACACAGGACCTATGTTTTATTGTCCATCTCTGGTAGGACTAGGAACTCAATCTCACCTACACTGAGATCAGGGATCACTAGAAAATAGCTAGATACTTCATGAAGAAAATAAAACAGAATACTTTTGGAGCGAGAGGCTAGCACCGCAGCTCCACACCCCATAGACATATACAAAACATGTATTTGTATTCTTTCAGCACTACATCTTATGGCAGTTATAGAAACTCACAAGTAAAGTCAGATTCAATTTTTTTTAAACCCGACATACATTTTGTATTTGCAAAAAACAGTTCTAAAATATTTCTTGACCTCTGTACAATATATTTTGTAATGGTCATATATCCTCATATAACAAAAAAGTGGTTGATTCTTTCTCATGAATCAAAATACGATTAAAAAAACAGAACAGCTCCAAGAATGAAACACTACCATTTTGTATTCACCTGGAAACAAATATTAAATTATTTTTTTCATTAAAAAACTGTTATTTATTTTATTTGTCTCTCTGAAAAGTATTAAATTGGAGGCAGTTGTTATCGATAAAAGTCAATTTTTAATATAGTATTTAGAAAGTAGCAAATATGAGGTACTGATTGCCTACTGATGCAGTGATGATAAGAATATCATCTGGTCTTGCTAAAAACATAAATGAAGCAATGCTACAGGCCAATAGCTGAACATGTGTTATTTTAGTAGCAAGTACATACAAAATGCTTATTTCTCAAGATAGAAATGAGATAAATATTCGATTATTGAACATTATATCTAAAAATGGTAGATACATTTTGTGGTTACATTTGACAAAAATTGTGCAGACGATATTTTCTGCAGCAACAAATGGCACTATTTCTGGTTAATCTTATGAAACTGAGATTCCGAAATAAGGATCTTAGATGTACACTTCCCAACCTCTCGCTTTATAGACTGAAACACACCAGAGATTATTTTTCAGAGATCAGAGATAAATTGTATACAAGTTGTGTCATCAAACATAACCCACAATTTATTATTTGGTTTAACAAAATGATGGATACTTTGTGAAATTTGTTGTAATTTTAAAGGGATTTTCAAAGTACTTTCATGATGTAAAAACATGCTGAAAATTGTGGAAATTGCTGCTCTAAAAGGATAACGACAGAACAAGCTGTTGAACATGTACTGGATGTACACATACAAGACTTATACTGTCATTATTCTGATACGGATTTCACAAACAAATTTGAAGATCAGTTAGACACAGATGAATTATTTGAATCGATTGATGTTCAACCTAAGTTTGTCCAATCTGGAGATCGGGATACTGTACCTGAGAGTGTATAGATACAAGGCCAATGTAATTTATTAAGCCTACTATATACAAGTATTTTTTTGAGCACAATAAACCGAAATATTGAAGATGATGGAGCAAGTCAGTAACAAACCATAGTGCCATTAATTGTGTCAAATTATTTTCTTTCTTGACAGTCAGTTTAAGATTACTTCACATGTTCACTGGTTAATTGTATGTGTTGGGCCACTGGATACTGCTGGATTTGTTAAGGCGGTGATCGGAGCCCATATGGACATGTTCGGAGCGCTATGATGATAGCCCTCTTATAACTGACAATATTGTGCATGATTCTAGTGGAGTTCAAGATTTTTTTCATTACCAAGTTTAAATAGTGTGATACAACATAAATTTGACACTGTAGAAATTAATTCTGAACCAGTTCATCAAAGATATGTGGCGTAGTTTTGTTTGAACATAACATATTGATGTAATCACTAAGATACTTCAACAAGTACATGACCACAACAGAGGGAGGACGACATTTAAAAATAATAAGGCTATAAATCTAATTTATTCTACTTAAACTCAGTTTTACCGTAATCCCTCTGGTTTTATTAATCAGACCTATTATTTACATTATCTCTTCTCTTCACCCTTCGCCCTAGGAAGCATAGAACTGCAACCAAGACCTTCCAAGCCCGCCTATCCAAGGCCATCTTTTCCAGATCTCGCCACTCTCTCCCCATTTTTTTTCGTTCCATCTCTAACTCCCGTCTCCAGGTGTTTCTGGGTCTTCCTTACTTCTATTGCCCTGGGGGTTCCATCGGAGAGCCTGTCTCGCAATGCTGTCAGAGGGTTTCCTCAGTGTGTGTCCTATCCATCGCCACCTTCTGCTCATTATCTCCTGTTCCACCTGCCGTTGTCCTGCCCTATCCCACAGTTCTCTGTTTGTGGTCTTGTCCTACCATCTCAAATGGAGTATCCTGCGTAGGCATCTATTGATGAATGTCTGCAGCTTTTTGGTGTTCACCTTTGTCGTTCTCCATGTCTCCGCTCCATACAGAAGGACAGACCTGACATTTGATTTAAATATCATTATCTTAGTTTTATTCCTGATCATTCTTGAACTCCATATGTTCTTCAGAATGGCAAATGCTGATCTTGCCTTTTGTATTCTAACCCTAACGTCTTCATCTGTGCCACCTTGAATGTTGATGACACTTCCCAGATACGTAAATGTGTCAGCCTCTTTTAGTGCTGATCCTCTCAGTAAGATTGGGTCTCTGGAACCAGCATTTAATCTCATGATCTTTGTTTTCTTCCCGTGAATAGTCAGGCCTAGTTGCTGTGAGACTGTTTCTAGTTTTGTTGTTTTCTCTTGCATCTGCTGATGGTTGTGAGAGAGGTGTGCTAGATCATCTGCAAAATCCAGATCCTCCAATTGACTCATCATGGTCCATTGTATTCCATTTCTTCCCTGGCAGTTGTTGATCTCATTATCCAGTCAATAGCCAAAAAAAATTATTATTTACATTATGAATTATATTAATAAAACAAAACTATTAGTGAAAACAATTAAAAACATAACCACTAACAAACAAAAATCACAACATAACCACTAGAGAAGGAAAATAAATATCAAACACAGTTAGATCTACAACCATTAATGGCGCCCAATATCCAAATAAATTCATATACAAGCAGACTAAACTGAATTAAGAACAATAGGAAGCTTGTGATGTAACTGGTTGTCTGGGTCCAGCTCTACTGCACCGAATCACATCAGTATTTTAGATTTGAGAACACATTCTTGACATCTTCAAAGACCTGAGGAATCAATGAGAATTCTGTTCTTATGTTGTCAAAACTAAATTCTGTTATAAGAGATGAACTCTTAAGTCCACTGTTCTATTTTAAATTCTGTTACATGGGATTAACTCTTCATCTTCAGTTCACTATTTTACTTTAGAAAAATTTCATTACTACTTTTTCTTCTTTTCCTTTCAACTAACAATGGAGCAAACGTCTTCAACAAATGTTTTCCAGCACTTCCTCTCTCTTGCCATCACTTCCAATTCTTTTCATGTCTTATCTATCCTTTTAATATCAGTCTCCAACTCTCTTCTCCAGGTATTTCTAAGCATTTCCCTACTACTCTTTCGCTCGGGTTCCAAAACAGTACCTGTCTTGCAATGCTTCCGGTCGGTCTTCTCAATGTGTGTCTTATCCATCGCCAGCGTCTCTTCCTTAGCTTTCTCCACCGGTATCTGCTTAGTTCTTTCTCTGAATTCATCATTCGTAATCATATCATACCATCTCAGTCCCAAATTTGAATTACTACTAACTACTACTAAACCTTCTTATAACCAGTAGAACATAGAACTGCAACTGTAGCTCTCCACTGAACTATATTATAGGTCAACCTTATTCAGAGGACTCAATCACACTGACCTCTTCTTAAAAGTTTCTTTGCCAGGTAGTTTTTGGTCTCCCCATTCCTCACATTCCCATTATCTATCACATGCATATCTCATTTTATTGTTAGGTTATTTCCTGAGGGTGTGTTCAATCCATCATCAATTTGTCTCCTTTATCTACACTTGCATTTGCTTTCAACCTGTTCTCAACTGTGGGGAATTTGCCACTTTTCCTACATGTTCTATTGCTTATATGCTTGAAAGCATAGATCATCTGCACAGGAAAATGTAATCCTGCTAATTCGCTTACTTTCAAACGTCCACATTAATGACTATAAGAAATGTAACAGTCAGGTTTAGGTTACCAACATTGCCGTCAAGCTTTTCATAAAAGTAAATAAACCATGTTGATGATGAATAATGTGATATACATTCTTATTTGATTCATTACTTTTTTTCTCACTTGTTATCTAAGAATTCTTCCTCATCTTCTTCTTTCAGCTCCCAACGGAGCACAGGTCTTTAACAAACTTCTTCCAGCTCTTCCTCTCTCTTGCCAACCCCTTCCCCATCTTGCCTATCCCTTTAATATCCATTTCTCCAGGTATTTCTAAACCTTCCCCTACTATTCTCCTTTTTCCTTTGGGTGTTCCAAAACAATGCCTGTCTTGCAATATTTACGGTCTGTTTTCTCAATGGGTGTCCTATCCATCGACATCATCTCTTACATAGCTCTTTTTCCACTGGTAACTGCTTAGTTCTTTCTCTGAGATACTCGTTCATAATCTTATACCATCTCCGTCTCTCTATTCTACGTAAACATGCATTTACGAAGGTCTGTAGTTTTCTGGTGGTTTGTTATCTAAGAATGCTGCATGTTTGATAGTCAAACACACGACAAAGATTTATTCTGAAATGAATACAAATATCCTGAAATTACCTTCTCAGGTGATTGATCTCCAGATATCTGAGATACCAGATTAAGAGCACGGTAGTAATCTATGATTGGCATGGTTGATGTTCTGTATGTCTGGATTCTGTCAAGTACAAGAAGAAAACACATTACCATGAAATTATAAATAAGAGTACAAACAAACAAGACAATTATTAGAATCACAGCTTCGTCGTGCGGAGCCCACAAGGGAAGCAAAGAATAGTACCACTGCAACCTACAATGCATGTCGTAAGAGGCGACTGATGTAGGTCCTAGGGATGCTACCCTAGTAAATAAATGGCAGCGCAGAAATCGGATGTGCTGGCCTACTTGTAGACGCATAACTGGCACAACGTAAAATCGTTCTTAGACTCAGATCACATACAAATCACACAGAGTGGTTGACAAGTGGTCAATATGGAGCGTTCGAGGAAGTAGTACTAGCAAGGCATCAGTGAGAATGACAAATTGTTTCTCTGCAATGGCTTTAAATTTAATAGGGGCGCGATCTGTTGAAAGTCTCACGATTTTTTGCTTTAACTTCGAAGCTGTAGCAGTATTTTTCAGTAACAGTTTCTGTTCTTTAGTTTTATAAATGCAATTCCATATAAATGACAGCGGATACTCAGTGCCTGCATTCCTTTATACCAGAACAACGCTTGGATGCACTCCGCTGCTCAAACGCAGAACCCCATGACTTCATTTCAATGGAAACAAATAGACTAACATTCCCCATACAGTTTCTGACTTGGTCACATGTGACTTTTATCTATTCCAACATCTGAAGCAGTTCCTGAACAACAGTGGCTAACGTCACAGATGGCTGCATCCTACGATGATGGAATACAAAATTTCAGCCCTTCTACCACATGCCTCAATAATGGTGTGAACTATATGTTGATAAATATATTGAATATGTATGTATGTATAATCTTATATTTTTTTAATTTTATAATATACTTTCTGATTTTCTTAAAAATTGATAAACATTGCTGTTTCTGAACCTGCTTCATATCTGTCCTGTATATGTGTATGATCGACTATTTTATGTATGTGGTTGTCCTATCTTTAGTTTGACCACTCTATATATGCACATATGTCCTTTATATGTGTATGATCTACCACTTTATGCATCTGGTTGTCCTGTATTTAATTAAACCACTCTATATATATGCATATGTCCTGTATATGTGTATGATCGACTACTTTATGTATCTGGTTGTCCTGTATTTAGTTTGACCAATCTATATATGTCCATATGTCCTGTATATGTGTATAGTCTGTCTACTATATTTGTAACTATATCCTTTTTGTGTCATGTTTGACACATAAGGCTTTCACAAAACATTTCCGTTGTTACCGTTCTTCCTCTTTTCTATTAACTGCTTCTCTTATCAGGTCACAATCTTTCAACTAGCTTTCCACTGTACTTCATGTATCCTTTGGACGTTCAAGCCTTCTCTTCTCATTTGATATCAATCAGTAAGCTGTCCTAGCCAATTACCCTACTGGCATATGACACACATTCTATCATGTGCATTGTCTGACCACTGTATGTAGATGCTCTGACAAATTTAAGTATGCACCTGTCTGTGTATGTGCTTGCTCTGACCATTCTAAGTATGTACCTGCATGTGTATGTGTCTAACCACTATGTATGTGCTTGCTCTGATCATTCTAAGTATATATCTGTAGTGTGTAAGTGTCTGACCACTCTATGTATGTATGTATGTATGTATCAGTACTGTATATGTTCCAATCACTCTAAATATGTATGTATGTCCTGTATAAGTGTATGCTCTGAACACTATATCTGTATCTGTCATGTGTAATGTCTGACTAATATCTAAGTATGTATCTGTTCTTTGTATGTTCTGACAACTCTGTATATGTGTGATCAGATCACTAGGCATATGTGTATGTGATGTCCTGCAAGACTGTTCCCTGTATGTCTTCCCTAGAAAAGAATGCTGGCCCTACACCTCAACACTACATTCAAAACTTCATGGCACCAGAGATGAGGCCCAAACAACAGTCAACTTCAGCATAGGAATCTAACGGTATAATCATCAAAATAACGATCGCAAAGAAGAAGCAATGTATATCTCTGTATTTTATCATGCTACATTCTCTTCCACATACCTCTTACTCAGACTCTCAGCATTGTCATCTGTTCTACCACTGGTTAGACCACGCTGCATGCACCGATGTACACATACCTGACAGATAATTCAAAAATATATTAACAGAGAAAATATCATAGTCACTTACTTATTGTGTTCCCTTAACAGAGAAGATGTGTACCCATATGGTCACTCACTTCATGTGTCCCATGTGGAACTATGGACACAAACATTAATTATCACGATTTTAAAGAGGTTGTATGAAGATCAAAAAGTATTAAAGCAGTTGAAAAAGAAGTTACATGAAGACCAAAAATATAGAATAAGTTGCACAAAGACTAAAGATACTAGAATTTACAAAGAAGTTACATGAAGATTAAAGAAGTTACAAAGAAGGTGCATGAAAACTAAAGACTAGAGAAGTTACAAAGAAGATGCATAAAGACTAAGACTAGAGAAGAGGTTAGAAAGAAGGTGCATGAAATCTAGAGAAGAGGTTGCATGAAGACTAAAGACTAGAGAAGAGGTTGCATGAAGACTAAAGACTAGAGAAGAGATTGCATAAAGGCAGAGAAGAGGTTGCATGAAGACGAGAGAAGAGGTTGCATGAAGACTAAAGATTAGAGAAGAGGTTGCATGAAGACTAAAGACTAGAGAAGAGGATGCATGAAGACTAAAGATTAGAGAAGAGGTTGCATGAAGACTAAAGACTAGAGAAGAGGATGCATGAAGACTGAAGACGAGAGAAGAGGTTGCATAAAGACTAAAGACTAGAGAAGAGGTTGCATGAAGACTAAAGACTAGAGAAGAGGTTGCATGAAGACTAAAGATTAGAGAAGAGGTTGCATAAAGATGAGAGAAGAGGTTGCATGAAGACTAAAGACTAAAAAGAGGTTGCATAAAGACTAGAGAAGAGGTTGCATGAAGACTAAAGACTAGAGAAGAGGTTGCATGAAGACTAAAGACTAGAGAAGAGGTTGCATAAAGACTAGAGAAGAGGTTGCATGAAGACTAAAGACTAGAGAAGAGGTTGCATAAAGACTAAAGACTAGAGAAGAGGTTGCATGAAGACTAAAGACTAGAGAAGAGGTTGCATAAAGACTAAAGACTAGAGAGGAGGTTGCATAAAGACTAAAGACTAGAGAAGAGATTGCATAAAGACTAAAGACTAGAGAAGAGATTGCATGAAGACTAAAGACTAGAGAAGAGGTTGCAAAGTAGTTACATGAAGACGAAAGACTAAAGAGGTTGCACAAAAAGGCACATGAAGATCACAGACTTCCAACAATGATGTTACATGAAGATCAAAGACTTCCAACAATGATGTTACATGAAGATCACAGACTTCCAACAATGATGTTACATGAAGATCACAGACTTCCAACAATGATGTTACATGAAGATCACAGACTTCCAACAATGATGTTACATGAAGATCACAGACTTCCAACAATGATGTTACATGAAGATCAAAGAGTAGGGAAGAAGTTAAAAAGTAGTTACATGAATCCCAAAAACTATAGTAAAAACTACACAGTAGTTACAAAAATACCAAACTTTGCAGGCAACTGTTACCTCATCAGGACAGTCAAAAAACAGCACCCTTATTACATCAGCAACTCCACTCATTTTCTCATTCCATCCATCAAGGTTCTCTCTGTTCCGTGGGAAGCCATCAATGAGGAAGTTCTTTTTCGAACTATTTTTCATCTTCTGTCATCAATGAGATAGCATTAAAATGAGGTCAGGAATATAAACAGTGGGCCTTCAGATTTAATATAAACTACCAAACAATGAAATTATTTTGGTTCGGTTCAGGTCCCCCGATCGAAATCCTTACACAATTGACAAGTCCATAAGTGTTTTATCCTCCAACGCAGCAGTCATCTGTTCCTATGCCCACTGTGCCCAAGTGATGATTTTTGGCATATCTTCTTTCTCTGTCCTGCAGATAGCACAGACATACTTGTTCATGCTTAATCCCCATTTAAATCAGGTGGTTCAATGTCTCTGTTTCCACATATGTAGAGCACAGGGCACTTATGATGTCTGTCCTGTTCATATGTCCCCCACTGCAATGAAAGCTGTTACAGTTAATTTATCTACCATTTCATGTCACCTCTGCATACATGTCATGACAGTTTCTTAAAACAGGACTGCTGAATGCTGTTTACATATTCAGTGTGACATTTGTCTGCATCAATTTTCCTAAAGGGTCCAAAGGCGAAGGATTTACTTCATTGCACCGGGTTTCCCCATATTTCCCCTTTTGCCGTTCTGTCGCCTTTCTACTAAGTGTTTTCATATCAGGCAACAATCTTTACACTCTTTCTACAATTCTTCTCCATGTTTCCCTTAGACATTCAGGCCCTTTTTCCCATCCACTGTCCATCGGAGAGCTGTAATAGCCAATGTCCCTACTGTACAAAAACATACATGTACAATCCATCGTCATCTTTTAATGATGATCTCCAATGATGCACTGTTTGTCCATTTTAAAAGCTCTTTTTTTTTCTTTTATTCGGTCAGAAATTTTTCAGAATTTTCTGAAACATTTATTTTGGAATGTCTTCAACTTGTGTATGATGTTGTGGATCATTTTCCCAGACTCACTGTAATGCTCGTCCATCACGGGTGATGATGACCATTTTCATCCAAGGGAATGTAGTTGCATTATGTTTGTCTGTATGTGTGTAGATGACTAGTGAGCCCGATGCGGTCTTGAAATGTTGTTTTACAATGTGGGCAAGGATTACTTGCACTGGTTGGGATTTTTACTGCCTTTCTTCTTCTTCTTCTTCTTTGCGTTCGCTCTTTACGATCAATTTAAATCCCTCTTTGTGATATGCTTGATCTTTGCCAAGAATGTGTATACGTTGCACATTGGTTTGGTAGGCCCTAAACGCATAGAGTTCTACACGTTTAGGACATATGCATCCGATTTCAGGTAACAGTGGTTCTATTCTTTACACCCCAAATTTGGGCCCCAGTAACCACTCAGACGACTGCCTTTCTAGCTTGACGTTTCTGCTCCATCCGTGCAGTTCTATCTGCCTCGCAGGCCGAAGAACAGTGTGGAAGAAGTGTACACCAGGCTGATCTGTCTTGAGCAACATTCTCCCAGTTGTCACTCCAGAACTCACTACTGTATAATAAACACTTCCAGGACACTGCTTCTAATTATTTTAAGTTTTGTTTACTTATATTTACTTTCAATGAAAAATTGAAGCTTCAATAATAAATTGTAAACATTCACCATGTTCCATGACCACATTCAACATTTGAAATCAACCATGTCAACTTACATGTAGCCACCAGTACAGCACACATCAGAACTTACCCTGTGCAACAGAGAGCATGTGATTGTCACAGGAACAATGGAGCCATTCTTCAGATGATACTCTATTTCTGTTCCATACTGGGACCCTGGTGCTGCGCTCCTCTCGTAACAACTCCCCAGCTGACAAATGTTCGAACCCAAAAGTCTGAAGAAAAAAAAAAAAAGGGTAAAAGACAATGATTCTCATATTTGAGCACATACTGTACGCATAAGATGAAAGCTACATAATGAACAGTTATTTAAACAGTACAAATCATACATTATGCAGAATAGTTATAAAATAAGTTATTGGTTACTGAACTGATCTCATATCACTCTAATAAAACATAGTGAAACACGTACAAACAAAGTACTATAGTTTTACAAAATACATAAACAGTGACGATATACAGCAACGTTTGACCAACAAGGCCTTTATCAAGCAAACGAACAACAGGAGTGACAAATTAAAATGAAACACAAATGGACGACCAAATACCAACGTATCTAAGGAAAATCTGGAATAAAACGAATAACGAAATAAATGTAACACAAAAACACACATAAAAACTAGAAATAAAAAAGAAACAATGAAACATCTAGTAAATATATAACTTGAATACATGCAACATATACCCATATAGATTATAAAGCATGGGAAGAGAAAGTCCTAAGAAGCATAAGAATGTAATACATGCAACATATACCCATAGAGATTACAAAGCATGGGAAGAGAAAGTACTAAGAAGCATAAGAATGTAATACGTTGAGCCGCGTGGTCGAAGGTACCATACAAAGAAATCAACCGATTCTCCAGAGCAAATCGACTACGATCATCAGAGGAACATGATCGGATGGCTGTGACCTGGACATCGCAAGCTCCTGAATGGCCAGTATCATTGAAATGGTAGCTACAGGGGTCACAGAGCATTGGCGTATTTCGCGCAAGTGTTGGGCGAATCGGTCACTGAGTCTCCTGCCGGTTTCCCAATATAGGCCTTGTTGCACCGCTTGCAGATAATGGCATAGATAATATTACGGGACTTGCACGTGAAACTGTCTTCAACAACGAACGTGGCTTTTGGAAAAGACACCGTGCGGTCTGTATTACATAAGCACAAGTGTTACAGCGCTGACGGCCACACTGGATGGTGCCAAAATGACTCTGGACGTTAGGCTTGAGGCGACTGTGAACTAACATATCCTTAAGGCTTCTGTCCGTCTGTACGCCACCAAAGGATAGTGTTGGAAGATTGAACGTGTATCAGGATCAGACTGAAGAATGGAGAGATGACGGAATAAGACTTTCTTCACAAGGGAACTATGAGGGTGGAAAGTTAAGACAAGTTTCACCCTGTCAGAATTGGAAGTTCTATGCTGGTTAGAGAGTGCCTCCTGGCGAGAAATTTGCTGAACGCGCATAGCAGAAGCAAGCACCTTATCCGGGTATAAGCGCTACGAAAGAAATCCAGCATCTCGTGAGCTCTATCGAGGAAATCGTCGTCCTCGCTACAGAGGCGACGAAGGCGCAGAGTTGAGAGAATGGTAAAGAATCACGACAAGCCTGGGAATGGGAAGAGGTATAAAGAAGAAAACTATGTGCATCAGTAGGCTTGTAGTAATGGTTTTTCCAAAAGCCATGTTCGTTGTTGAAGACAGTTTCACGTGCGAGTCCCGTAATATTATCTATGCCATTATCTGCAAGCGGTGCAACAAGGCCTATATTTTGGAAACCGGCAGGAGACTCAGTGACCGATTCGCCCAACACTTGCGCGATATCGCCAATGCTCTGTGACCCCTGTAGCTACCCATTTCAATGATACTGGCCATTCAGGAGCTTGCGATGTCCAGGTCACAGCCATCCGATCATGTTCCTCTGATGATCGTAGTCGATTTGCTCTGGAGAATCGGTTGATTTCTTTGTATGGTACCTTGCGACCACGGGCTCAACGTATTACATTCTTATGCTTCTTAGTACTTTCTCTTCCCATGCTTTGTAATCTCTATGGGTATATGTTGCATGTATTACATTCTTATGCTTCTTAGGACTTTCTCTTCCCATGCTTTATAATCTATATGGGTATATGTTGCATGTATTCAATTATATATTTACTAGATGTTTCATTGTTTCTTTTCTATTTCTAGTTTTTATGTGTGTTTTTGTGTTACATTTATTTCGTTATTCGTTTTTATTCCAGATTTTCCTTAGATACGTTGGTATTTGGTCATCCATTTGTGTTTCATTTTAATTTGTCACTCCTGTTTGTTCGTTGGCTTGATAAAGGCCTTGTTGGTCGAACGTTGCTGTTTATCGTCACTGTTTATGTATTTTGTAAAACTATAGTACTTTGTTTGTACGTGTTTCACTATTTACCAAGTTTTACTGCAGTCTTCCCCCTATTTTAATAAAACATAGGTGCTTAGTCTCCCCAAACAGATGTCAAAGGGTATGCATACTGATGGTTCTCATTGCTCGCTGGTTAAAAACTCCTCACTGTCCTCAGGCATCTTGTTCTGCTTACACAAAGTGTAATTCCAAACTATTTAAACCACTGGGCAGATACAATATCAATTTTAATGTCTTCATTCAACAGCGTTGCAGCAAAATCGAAAGACAAGGCCACCACCACCAAATCCATCTTTATCTCCCCGACAATCAATGCTGTTGATACAAGTCTGTCCGTTCTCTCATTGCCTCAAGCACCTGCATGTCCTAGATAGTAGTTCTCCTTCAGTCTCTGGAAGTTGGAAGCTTCGATGGCGGCATCCATTCATACCACAACCTACCATTTTTAAGCTTCAAAACATCAACTGAGAGCCAGATACAAAATCGGTCTCTGTAAATGAAGTCCTAGAGAGCTACTGGATGGCAGCAGTAACAGCCTCTACTTTCATCCTCATGCTGGAAGTAGTTGTCTTGTATGTCCGTTCAATGATCCTACTATGAGCACTAGCTAAGATACCACGGCCAGACTTCTCACGCCAAAGCACAGATCCGTTGGTATATACAACATCATCATCACTTATGTTATCTGCTATCAGTTGCTTATTTTTCAGCCTTCATATTGCATGAATCTCTACATTCCCTTTCAAGAGTAATGATAATATTGTGGAAGTTGATAGTGTTCCAATCTATCAAGATCCATTCTTCTTTCAGATGCATAGAAAATTGACGACTCATTTACTGTGGTTAATGGTGAAGTCCTGTAAAGGATATGCCATGATTTTCATTTCATTTTCAATCTCAGGTCATAGCTGCATCAGAGAAATGAATATTTTATATTACACAAAAATGTGATTATTAGTTCATGCATACACACTTGCTGTTTTGAAAACCATGACATTTTTAGGGAAGTTCACCAGTCTATGGTACTAATCTGACAACCAACTCTCATATTTAGCTGCAAGAAAGCAACAGCAGCCACATCCTGGGCAGCAGTTTTGATAGGTTGACAAAACAAGGTGAGGTAGCCAATCTGGTCATAAAGCAATCAGTGAGTTAGGGTTTGTCTACCCAGCATGTGAAGACTGCAGTTGGCAGATGATGCGGAAGATACCACAATGTTCAGCAGTTAAGATGGCTTTTACCAAAGCCTGATTTAAGCATAAGAAACACTGCAAGGTGGACCTCCGACATAACAGACACTATTTATGAAGCGCACACTAGGGCGCTTTCTAGAAATCTCTTCTTATCCTGATGCTGAGAGCCAAAACAGGATTGGAGAAAAGAAAGAAATACTGCAAGACATGTAGAAAGTATTGGCCATCCACTGCACCTAGATCTGTCTCCAGCTGTCTTGAAATGGATTTAGATGAATCCAGGCAAGAGAGTACGGTCAACAAAACGTGTAACTCTTCCTGACTTAAACCAATTCATCTGGCAAGTCCCTCTTTCATCTCACAAACAATACAGGAAGGAAACTGTATAAATATCATCCTATAAATAATAAAGCTACAATTTTAAGTCAAGTAACTCACTTGTTGTATTTGTTCACACTGAGTACCTTTTCCAGCACCAGGTCCTCCTAACACAAATACTACATTATACTTTGCCTTGGAATCACCTGACATTGTTTTAGTATTAACTGATAAATAGTTTCCACGCCAAGTGATACTGAAGATAACTGAGAATCCTGTTGCGTCAGGCGTGCGTAACTGCTGGCTCTGGAGCATGCAGAGGCCCCTAATCTAAGCAAAGATGCAGTCAGTTTGATCTCACCTGAAACAACAGCAATTTAATAAATAAACTATTAAACATTTCTAACATTGCTATAGAACAGTTTTATTTTTAAAATTGTAAACAAAACAGAATTTCTTCTTTAACTGCTTTTTTAAATAAAAGAAACAAAATCATCATTAACCTCTTCCCACTTCTGAGCTGATATATTGGCTCACAGTATTTTTTAAGATGATGCAAGTCAATAGACTGGCTAATAAAGTATATATTGTAATCCAAATATGTCTAGAGGTAAACATAATTACAGAGTGAAAGGGTTAACATACATAAGTATAGTACACCCATCCTACTTTTAAAAATAGATTATGATAATAACTATTAACAATATCAACATATTATTTATTTATCTATTTTCTGATCCTGTTGTGCCTTTTGGCGTCAGGTCCAAAAAGGAGACACCTGGAGCGAGCCTTCCTATGTCTTTTCTCCAGTCTTGATTTGCCTCACAGCTTTCAGGATAAGAAGAGATTTCTAGAACAGGTTTTTGTGTGAGCTTCATTAACAGTGCCTTTCATCACCTCTGTTATCTCTGAAGTTCACCTTATGCGTGGATGGCATTTTGCTTTATATCCACTGTATCGGAGTAACATTGTTCTTTGAGGCACACTGTCTGGTGGTAATCTGTTTACGTGGCCAAAAATTTAATTTGTTGCTTCTTGATGAAATTCAGTACTGATGTTGTACCCACTTTTTTCCTGATGTCTTGATTTCTAAACCGGTTTCTTCTTGTTACTCCCACTCGAATCACATATAAACAGAACTGTTGTACCAATCGTGTATCGCAGGCATTCCCTGATATCAACAACTTCTCATCTCTACTGAGGTTCACCGGTATTGTTTCTGATTTTCTCATATTACATAACATAAGGACTTCCGGTCAAGATGGCGCGGCAAGCACAAGAAACACCAGAAGATTGGAGGAATGCTACAATTGTTCCCATCTGGAAGAAGAAAGGTAGCAAGAGGGACTGTACAAAGTATAGAGGCATAGCGCTACTGAGCCACACTGGGAAAATATTCTGCAAAATACTTGAGAAAAGGCTCCGCCACATCATCGAGCCACAGCTTAATGACTCCCAAATGGGATTCAGGAAGAACAAAAGCTGTACAGACGCAATATTAGCCCTCAGACAGTTAGTAGAAAGGACTATCGAATCCGACAAACATTTACACATTGCATTTGTAGATCAGGAAAAAGCGTTCGACCGCGTAGATAGGCACAAGTTGTGGAAAATACTAACAACCTATGGGGTTAATGAACACCTAATCAACCTTTGCAAGAACATTTATACTGACAGCCAATGTACGATTAGAACAAATACAGGATTATCAGAAAAGTTTCACGTAGGGTCAGGAGTAAGACAAGGTTGCGTACTATCTCCGCTGCTATTCATCACGTACATTGACCACATTTGTAAAATAGCTAACACCAGCAAAGGAAACAACCTCGGAGAACTCTTAAATGAATTTCTTTTGCAGACGATCAGGCAATCATATCAACAACAGAAGAACAGCTACAACAACACATCAACAGACTCCAGTTAGCATGCAACGAATACAACATGAGAATTAACATCGACAAAACAGAAGTAATGACATTAGCCAGAGAGGAAAACACTACCAACATCTCCATCGATAATCATCTACTAAATCAAGCAAAGATTTCACATACCTGGGGAGCATTTTTCAGCAAATGGAAGAATAACTAATGAAATTCAACACAGATGCAACAAAGCAAATCAAATGATAGGGCAAATGGCCAATTTTAAGATGCAAACACGTCACCATGAACACAAAAAGAGCAATGTTCAACACAATCTTTCTCCCACATTATGCTACCAGTGCCAAACCTGGACGCTGACAACAACGATAGAAGAAAACTAGTCACAACAGAGATGAAGTGTCTCGCAGAATGCTGGGTGTAACAAGAAGAGACCGGTTGAGAAATGAAGACATCAGGAAAAAGTGGGTACAGCATCAGTACTAGACTTCATCAAGAAACAACAAATTAAATGGTTAGGTCACGTAAGCAGATTACCATCAGACAGTGCACCCCAAAGAGCAATGCTGCTCCGTTACAATGGGTACAAAGCAAAAGGCCGGCCACGCAAAGATGGGCCTCAGAGATAACAGAGCGCGAAAGAGACTATCTCGAAGCGCATACTAGGGCCCGTTTTAGAAATCTCTTCCTGACCTGACGCTGTGAGGCATACATGATTCGAGAAAGAAGAAGAAGAAGAAGACATAACATAAGCTGTTCAACATCCTATTTTTTCTTTTAGGTGCATTTTCTCTTGTTTCAGTTGTCATGTCTGTTGTTACGATGTAACATTCTTCACTTCCCAATCCTTTTAAAAAAACCACACAAAAACTTGTTGTTCTTTATCATGTTCTTTGCATAATGTTGATTGATTGATAGGACCATCATCATTGCACTTCGGTGAGTAACCATGTGTGCTCCAATCTCTTTCTGAGGCCTACACAGGAAGATCTCAGCGACAGTGCACAAACTCTGTGATATCAGTGAGGGTCCCTGATGTAATAATTTAGATGACGAAAATATTTTGAAGGAATTTTTACAAATTTTCTAATGAATTTTGCATGGGCAGCGACTTTCCAGCTTGCTCTTCTCGATTTTGAACTGCCAAGGTTCTTTTATGCGCTCAACTTGAACACTGGACCTATGTTTTAATATCTCCGATAGGACTAGGAACTCACTACATGAGATCAGGAAAATATCCTGATTACCTTTGAAACGAGGCGCGCCTAACCTCGCCACAGAGACCCTGAATTAAGCTCTTCCCTAACCCTAACCAGGGCAGCTAATATGGGGAATGTTGCCATTCAGCACATACTGATACCCCCTCTCTATACCCTACTGTTTTCAGTTTCAGGTAAGACAAAAGGCAAGACAAAGTCCATAAAATCAAGCAGGGTTTGTCAGAAGATGGAATACACCACTACTCAGTACTACTACTAGTCTAACAATCACCTTAGAGTTAGAGTTCCTCCTTCAGGATTTGTGGCAGTGGGCGGGGATTTTCTATATAAGGGTTTACTTCCTTAGACTAAGTTAGACTTGGGCGCTTGGCCCCACACAATCATTTGTTCCGACCGCCCTGGTGTGACTGTGTGTAAATAATAATCGAAAACTGATTGTGCTGAGGGGTCGAAATGGATCTGGAAAAAGCACATACTTGACATACTCACGAACTTTTACGTACGCATCCGTCTTACTCTTACGTATCATTACATATTAAAATTACACGTCCGAATTTTTGGCATTTATGTGTTTGATATATATATCTTAACATACAAGACGATAAATCAATTTTGTTTGAATAACTAACCTGACTCGTTTCAATATAATAAGTTTTGACACACTCCGTGTTGCTGTTGATAAGGGAGATAAACGAATTTAAGTGAGGGGAGACGTCTAAATTCTAAATCGAGGCCTTTTTCCGGTCATGTGCTCATATGATCATACTTGTTGCAAGCAACACTTGGCTAGAGGTTCTTAACGCGTTGGGTCGGGGGTGTTTCTGTGACGTATAGGATAGGTGCTCGCCTCTCGTTCCAAAGGTTCTCGGTTCGCTCCCTCGTGGAGCCATCGATATATTTTTCCAGAAATCCCTAATCGCAGTGTAGGTCAAATCGAATTCCTAGTCCTGGAGGAGACGGACGATAAAAACGTTCAATTTGAGCACGTAAAAGAACCCTTGGTAGTTCAAAATAAAGAACAGGCTGGAAAGCCGCTGCCCGGACAAAATTCATTGAAGAAGTTTTTTAAATAAAATTCCAACAATCTTTACCATCTTCTAAATTACATCGGGACCCTCGCCGGTGCTTCGGCGTTCGTGCACTGCCGCTGAGATCTTCCTGTGTAAGAAAGAGATCGGAGAACATATAGTAACTGACCGAAGTGCAATGATGATGGTCCAATCAATCAAACATATGGAGTTAGCCAACCAAGGGGATGTGTGGACAGACAAGGGAAGTGCAAGTTTCCTCAGAACTATCGGAATACCAGGTCACTCAGCTTAGGACAACAAGTACAAAATTTTACTTGCTCAACTAATGCTGTCAAACAATCACCAGCTAGCGCTGAACCCAATTCCATCAAAAAGAACGACAGTGACGCCACTAACAGATCACATGGACAAAAGGGACGCGGAGCTTGAAAACTGGCAAGATGACAACAGACCTATTCTTACAACAGACAGTCAATCGACCAACTAGCCTTCTATTCGATATCATTGCACACCACCTCTACATCAAATTGACCTTCCACTCATCAGACATGGAGTGAGAAAATATAGGTGTTGTGGAGAAACATGAACTACTCTTTGTGGTTTGAGTTGAGGACGGGAATAGGTTGCGCCCTGGTGCATATGCCCCATAATGCATGTAGGACAAGCGCATCCGAATTTCAGCCTAATTAACCCTTTCACTCCGTAATTCGTTTTCACCTCTAGAAGCACTTGTATTGCAATGTATACTGGCCTTGCGTCAGCCGTGGCCAACGTTACTAACTGGCCTCAGCGCGGACGGCAATATTGCCATGTGACGTCACAGGCTGAGGCGGTGTATTCTCACAGACTAACTATTGACTGTTACTATTGGAAACGCTGATCTAGACAATACATCTTGCAGATGTTAGAAACTTGTTGTTGGATGCATGTGTGTATTACAGAAGATGTTTTCTGATGAGTAGCTATAGTTGTTGCTCTCACATACTATTTTAGTTTAATTTTATACAGAATACTTAGATTAATTTTAAATATGATAACTATTGTATTTACATCAGCTTATGGTAGTCTCTCTTCAGTTATCCATGAATAAGTAAGCTACATGTTTGCACAACACCACATCTTGAGTAGTTACGTTGGCCACGCGTCAGCTTAACATTACTACAAGACAGTATAGTGGCTCAGAGGAGCGAAGTGATTTAAGTGAACATTATTTTGGCTAACAACTAAAATCTATAAACATGGCTCTGTTACAGAGACTGCAATGAAAAAACTGATATAGTGTTAGAAACAATTTCAGCATCATGTTTCATTATGAACTCCAATTTTAATAGATAATATAAACAACAGTGATAAGTTGCAGCCGTATGCTTGATTGGGGACAGAAATGAATAAGAAAGAGACGAGAGTGTTCCGTATTTTGTGCACACAATATTGTCAAAAATGTTTTAAATTTAGCAAGATAAAAGCGAAAAACAAAATCTATATCTTAATGGGGCAAAAACAAAAAATAATGACAAGGGATAAAACGAGCAATATCAACGGAGAGAAAGTAGAAAATGTGAACAGTTTTGAATATCTTGGTTCACTGCTAACAAACGGAATGAAGGAAATTAAAAGAAGAACAAACAAAACTAAACAACTAAAACAGTATGGAATTGATAGGAAAACAAAGATCAGAATACTAAGAGCATGCATATTCCCAGTTGCAACGTATGGGTGTGAAGCATGGATATTAAGGCAGTGGAAAAACATATATGTGCTTTTGGATATAAGTGTTACAGAATAGTCCTTCCTATATCATGGACAGGAAAGAGAACAAATAGATCTAACCAGAAATTACTCAAAATCAAAGAAAACTGGCCGATGCTACAAATAAGAAAGAGAAAATAGAGATACTTTGGACATATAAAAAGACACAAAGGGCTGGAGAATACCATCATGGAAGGAAGCATACCGGCACAGAGAAGAAGATGAAGACCAATGAGAAGATGGATTCAGGATGTAACTGACGGTTTGAATATGACGGCTGCAAGGCCAGGACATCTGGCATATGAAGAGAGAAATTCGGAGGACTGTTGGGATGGCAAAGCTAAGCTCAGGACACGCTATTTGATGATGATGAATATTATAAATAAAATGCGCAGGTACAGAAAATTTGTGTCATTCACTTTGCAGCTTGTTCTAATAAGTTGTCTCGATAGAAAGATTACAGTCGTCAATGTTTGTGCACGTTCTCTTGGTCGTCCCCTAAGGGAACTATGTCCTTCATTATTGCTTTCTCTAAACTATTGTGACGTTAATGTAACCAAAATATTTCAGTTTTCCAGACATGATATTGTTTATAAGCCAATGTTCCTTTGTATTTAGGTCTTGTAGGATGTCTATAATTTTTTCTATTTTTTCTTCAGGGTATTCTAAAGCATTCTGCAGCGCTTGTATTGGTCCATGATCCCATCCATATGTTGCAGCAGGAAAAGTGCATACCCTCAGAAGATTTACTTTGGTTTTGCATGTGGTATGACATAGGTTCTTCATACTAATTACTCTCTGAATTGATATGACCTTCCCCAGTGCTATTTATTACCTAGTCAATGCAATCAAAATGTGTAACCTGTTCAATGTTTTCATTATTGATTGTAATTTTGAGTTGACATTTTATTTTGTTACTGCACATAATCTTTAATCATTTTTTTTGCATTAGGATAAAGTTTATGGCCTTCACTTAGTTTTTTTTTGGTAAGATCAATGAAGTTAATTATTTTCCTTTTACACTTTCCCTTTCATTGTGATTTTTGCTCATATTTTCAGTGTATTTGCTTCTGCTCTAAAGTTGCTAGAGAATAAATTATTTACCTAATGCCACCAACACCCTTTTGCCTGCAGCTACTTAGATTTAGAAAGATTCAATCTGCCCCATGTTCTATTACATTAAATGTTAGTTTATCTGTGTATAGGTCTAAGTTCAGATCCAGATCCTCTGCATAAAGGATGCCTCTGCAGCCTTTATGCTAAAATCATCAATTATATCATGAATCCATCTTCTCCATGGTCTTCCTCTTCTCCTCTTTGCTGGAATGCTTTTTTTTTCCATAATGGTCTTCAGCACTTCATGACTCTTTACATGTCCAATATACTTCAATTTTCTTATTTGTAGTATTAGCCAGTTTTCTTTGATTTTGAGTTCTTTCTGGATAGATCTATTCATTCTCTTCTCTGTCTATGATATACAGAGGACAATTCTGTAACACTTATATTTAAAAGCACATATATGTTTTTCCACTACCTTGTTAAATGCCCATGCATCACATCCATAAGTTGCCACTGGGAATATGCGTGCACTTAGTATTGTGATCCTTCTTTCCCTAACAGTTCCATTCCATACTATTTTTAGTTGTTTAATTTTTTGTAAAGTAATGTTTGTTCTTTTAAGACTCATCAATCAACATCGAACTGGTATGGTTAGTCGCTGGACGCTGTTAGAGATAATGCTACAGAGATCAGAGCACCAAAGGACATGTCCAGGTGCAATAAAGATATTCAAAACTGAAAGTCATTACTTCATTTGGTCTATGCTTAGTCATGTTGTCATCGCAGGTTAACTGAAGGCTGTTAAAGGGTTGTTGTAAATAATCTTTTGTTGATATGATTGCCTAATCAACCATCCGCAAAAAAGCAATATTTTTAAGAGTCAAGGCTTTCTCCATCCCTGGTGCCAGCTATTTTACAGATTTGCTCTACTATGTGATGCACAACAGTGGTGAAAAGGGGACGCATCCTTGTCTTACTCCAGACCTAATGTGAAACATTTTATTAGGCCTATGTTTGTTCTAACCTTACACTGACTTTATATAGAGGCCCTTGCATATGTTAAGCTCTTGTTAACACTATAGTTTGACAATATTTTCCTATCTACATGACAGAACACTTTTTCCACAACCCTGAATGCAATGTGAGGGTTTATCAGATTTGACAGTCCTCTCCACCAACTGCCTAAGGGCGAATATTGCATCTGTACAGCTTCTGTACTTCCTGAATCCCATTTGAGAGTTGTTAAGCTGTGGCTGATGATAGAGCAGCCTTTTTCAAATATTTTCACAGTAGAGGAATGTTGGAAAATGACCCACAACATCTTGCACAAGACACTCCAAGACAAATGTTTTATGAAGAATCCTGCAAATTTTCTGGCTAAATACAAAGTTGAATGATCTTTTCTATCTTCTTTCTTCTTGAACCTTAGCCAGGAGGTCAGGAAGAGATTTCAACGGGCCTGTATCCGTAGATAGTCTCTTCGGCCTCTGTTATCTCGAGGTCCATCTTGCGTGCGGCCTTTCTTTGTACCCATTGTCGGCAGCATTCTTGGTACTGTCTGATGGTAACTTTACTGACAACCATTTAATTTGTTGTTTCTTGATGAAGTCTAGTACTGATGTTACACTTTTCCTGATGTCTTCATTCTCAACGGTCTCTTCTTTTACACCCAGCATTCTGCTTAGACACTTCATCTCTGTTGTGACTAGTTTTCTTCATCGTTTGTTGTCAGCGTCAGGTTTGCACTGGTAACAATGTGGGGAAAGATTGTTTGAACATTGCTCTTTTTGTGTTCATGGTGACAGTGTTTGCATCTTAAAATTGGCGCATTTGCCTATCATTTGTTCATTTTGCATCTGTTGGAATTTCATTAGTTATTCTTCCATTTGCTGAAAAATCTCCAGGTATGTGAAATATTTTGCTTGATTTAGTAGATGATTATCGATGGAGATGTTGGTAAGTGTTTAAATGATCTTTTAAAACTATCAAACTATACATCATTGGAGACCATCATTAAAAGAGGATGGATGTGAATTGGGCATGTTTGTCGTATACCAATAGAGACATTGACTAGGAAAACTCACTGATGGACATTGGATGGGTAAGAAGGCCTGGGCATCCAAAGAACTGTGGAAACAACATTAAAAGATTGTGGACTAACATGGAAAACAGTAGAAAGGCAGCAAAACAAAAACAATGGAAATCTCTTGTGTAAACCTTATGTGTAAAATGGACCATAAAGATATATATATATATAGCCTCAATAGCAAGATGATTCTTCAGAATGCATCTTCAGAGTGAATGGAAGGTAAAAACTAAATTCCAGAAATTGAAAGGTATTATATAACTATGGAAGTCATTCAGTGCCATATACAGCTAGTATTGAAATATAGAAGGGATTCATTGGTAATATATAAACAGAATAATCTGTGCATGTTTTCAAGGCATGTCTTTAAAAAAAAGGGGCTGTGGTGACAACTGGCAAAATCAATGGGAGAACGAGACAAGAAACAACAGAGAAAACTCTGGATAGCCTAATTTCATGACATAAAAATGTCATTTGAACTGATAGTCAATAATGAAGACGCCCACCTGCCCAGTGTGTTCATAGCGCTTTGGACAGGTGACCAGCCCCCAGTGAGTGCGGTTTAATTCCGCGGGCTGGCAGAAAAGCCGCAGGTTATCCAGATTTACGGTGTTCGTGGCACCGATTCGAAGAGCTGAAATCTCAAGTGCTTCTAAACCTAAAAAAATTAAATAATGAAGACAAAGATTATGGTGATCCATGATCGCATAAGAACATGGTATGGCAAATTATCTACATTTTGCTTCAATGTCATGCAGGAGGTGGACCGGTTTTAAGTGGCTCACCAAAGTAATAATCCTTTCTGAAATAAATACAAACAAATAAAAACAGACGCAACGTAACAATGTACGAATATGTTTGTGCTGAAGTTTATTTCTGTCATCGTTACCACATTAACACGCATGTCTAATTTATTCACTGCAACTGCTTGCAACAGATGAACTTTTTGATTTAGTAGATAGAAACAAAATTGTGCTTTTTTTTCAATCATTCATGAAGGAACTTCATTGGATCAGTCAATATATTTCAAGTATAAGTTGATGCATACATCATGTCAGTTTTCCATTCTTATGGTGCCCAAATTTTGCATACTTATTGACAATGATCATTAAATAATGAAGGTGGGCCTGGTGGAGGTGGACAGCACTTTGGTGGAGAGCAAGCACCAATTGAATCTTGCCCACAACATGAATTTGCCATAGGAGGGCAACATGATGTAACAGTGATCGGACATTCTTCTTCTTTAGGTGGTGCACCACCACAGCCACCTCTGCAAGGTGTTTCAAATACTCTTGGTTTGTTGGTGAGCAAGTCAGTCTCAACAATATAATTTCTTCTCTTTTCCTTCATAAAACTGCATGGTGAATTTGGAACATCTTCGTCCTCATCACTACCACATGTCTGATTACATGCATCCATTGTACTGCTATGGTCTGGACTCTTTAAGTGTATCTGAATACCCTAGGATAAAACAAACGAGAATTAAAACTAGCTTGAAAAATTCACTTTTTAGCCTCTGCTAAGAAACGTGATACAATAACTACGAGGGAAGTCAATAAGTAAGCCACAAATGGCTGTAGAAAAATAACTAAACTATAACCTTGAAACCAGTTTTTTTATACATACATTGTTCCTTTATTTCTCAACAAAATTTCCACCAACATTGATACACTTATCCCATCGTTTTATCAATCTTCCCAAACCGGCTGCATAGAACTGAGGGCTCTGTTTTCTAAACCACGTTTTCACTTCACATTCAACGGCATCATTGCAAATGTCTCCCACCAAGGTGGGTTTCAGTAGACCAAAAAAGGTGGAAATCGTTAGGGGCTAAGTCAGGACTGTAAGGTTGATATTCCAGAACTTTCCACCGTAGTTGATTAATTTTCTCCTGAGTTAATCGAGCCGTATGTGGTCTGACATTATCATGAAGAAGCAACACTCCTGTAGTCAGCAGTCCTCGGCATTTCTTTGAATTGCATCATGAAGCACCGATAGAACTTCACAGTATGATTCAGAATTCACATTGTCACCTTTCTTCTTGAAATTGGTTAAAAGCACTCCTTGACAATCCCAGAACACCGTCAGCATGACTTTCCCTGCTGATGGTGTAACCTTGAATGTTTTGACACAAGGCGAAGAAAGATGTTTCCACTGTATTGAAGCACGCTTTGATTCGGGCTGGTAGTGATGCACCCATGATTCATCCTCAGTAACAATCCTGTTCAGCATGTCTTCTTCATCTTCGTATCGACAGAGATGATGCAAGGACAGGCCAAATCGTTCATTTTGTGTTCCTCCTTCAATTGTCTGGGTACCCACATTAAGCACACTTTCTTCAATTGTGTCAAAAATTCAAGGTTACGCCATCAGCAGGGAAGGTTATGTTGACGGTGTTCTGGGATTGTCAAGAGTGCTTTTAACCAATTTCAAGAAGAAAGGTGACAATGTGAATTCTGAATCATACTGTGAAGTTCTATCTATGCTTCATGATGCAATTCGAAAAAATGCCCAGGACTGCTGACTACAGGAGTGTTGCTTCTTCATGACAATGCCAGACCACATACGGCTCGATTAACTCAGGAGAAAATTAATCAACTACGGTGGAAAGTTCTGGAACATCAACCTTACAGTCCTGACTTAGCCCCTAACGATTTCCACCTTTTTGGTCTACTGAAAACCCACCTTGGTGGGAGACATTTCGCGAATGAAACCGAAGTTGAATGTGAAGTGAAAACGTGGTTTAGAAAACAGAGCCTGCAGTTCTATGCAGCCGGTTTGGGTGGATTGATAAAACGATGGGATAAGTGTATCAATGTTGGTGGAAAATATGTTGAGAAATAAAGGAACAATGTATGTATAAAAATAAACTGGTTTCAAGCTGTTATCATGTTTAGTTATTTTTCTACAGCCATTTGTGGCTTACTATTGACTTCCCTCGTATATACATTGAAACACATTCACTACTGAATTGAAAAACATGTGAACAAGTTTTTATTCCTTTTCCAGTTTGAAATATTTATAAATTTCATCTAATTAAAATTGTTACAAAACTCCTGATCTGACTATGATGAAAATAGTTTTGTTTTAAATAAAAACCGGAAATTGGATCTGAATTCACTGCTGTAAATTTAGCACTAATATTACATGACACAATGCTTGGCGCAACATGCGGCAGTTGGGTTATTGTAATATACAATCTTGCCGCACCGTGCAACAGTTAGTAGGGAATGAGTTAAATGTAAGAATAGTTCCTTATAATAGCAACATGCTGGCATTCAGATGAACCACAAGCTATCACAACTTGATATGCAAGGAAGAGGCCCAGACTATTTGAACTAGCTGTAAGATTGTGTTTTTAATAGGTTACGGTGTGTAGAACAAATTAAAAGAATGCATAATACAGAAAATTTTAAAAAGAACTACATAGAATTAAAGAGAACCCAAAAAATTATAGGTAACTCATAATTAAAGAGAACACATGGAACCCTCATAATTAAGGAGTTCACAGAAGTGAAGGGCATACTCTGCAGACAAGGCAGTAGAGTGTCACCAGACAGACACTAGAGTGGAACCCGCAAAAGAAATGGAAAAAAGAGGATGCCATTAACAGATCTGACATGGAGTATTCTTGAACTGAAGGATGCTGGGAAATCCTAAAAATCGTAACCAGATATCGAGAACAGCCATTGAAACCCTATAATTCATAAGGAGCGGAGAGGATAAGAACAAGAAGAATATAAGGGAACTTATTGAATAAACAGTACATAAAGGATTAAAGAATAGATCTATCCTGAAAGAACTCAAAATCAGTGAACACAGGCAGATACTATAAGTAATGAGAGTTTTATTTTAGACATATAAAAAATGAAGGGTTGGAGAATATTATAGGAGGCATCAATGCAAAGAATAGGAAGAGAAGATGGAGATGATGGATTCAGGATATTACTAATGATTTGCACATGATGGCTACAGTGACGAGACATAAGGCCTATGAGAAAGTGAAATCCAGAAGGACTTTAATGGACGTTCTGCTCAGGGCTAGTTATTAGATGAGAAAGAATTATAAAGAACCCACAGAATTATATGTTATAAATATTGTATAAGAATGCACAATTGTTCAATTAATGCTCTGCAAATGGCCACTTCAAACAAAAATTCAGTGCATAATTTCTATAAATGTATCTGGTATTCCATTAAAAGTGCTACTGAAAAATATAAATTAAGTATAAAACACACTCACAGTAGGAAATTTTAAAGAAAATGTATAAATAAGGTAGATAACTTAGCTGAAAAATATGCTGTCTTAAAGTTGTATATATAAACCTCTTTATATATTTATCTGTTCAACAAGCTAAAAAAATCAGGACTTCTGACAAGTGTGACTGACAGACATTTGCTGTGCTATAACCACAACTAAACCATGGATTTTAGTCATTTAGACAAAAGCATGGTGCTACTGGTTTACAATGATCCTGGATATATGCTTATTTCCGCATGGTATATTGAATTTCAGTATGTGTTTTGTTCATGTTCACTCTTTTAAACTCTTTGACAGTCTCTAGCCTGTCTAAAGTGCAGACCATGTGGTTCTTCTTGGTACCAATGGTAACATTTATTTATGCATCAGGTCTTTAACATGTAGAACATCCTCCAGTCACTGTAGTTATCTCTGGGACAGTTCCAGATAAGGGAGCACCACCAGTCATTTATTATATAGATTGTTTGCACCCGATGCATTAATTCGAAACCTAGCAGTCTCCATTTCACAGTACTGACCAATTTCTTTTGTGAGAACATTCAAAGTAAGGAATAATAATCTCAGCCATTTAGGACATAATAGATTACATCATCCCAAGAAATTAATTTTCTTTTACTTTTGGGGACATATAAACTGTCACTGACAGGATTTTATAGGATCAACCAGACTGGCAAAAATCAAACAAGTTGCAGTCAGGGGTATGGTACTTCGCAAAACAAAGATCTGTGATTGGATGCTGACAGTCAGAGATGTCTGTTGTGCAAATAAATCTCATTCCAGAGATAGACATTCAAGACAAAATAACTACTGAACATCTGTTCCTTCATTATTAGGAAAAGGTAAAACATTGCCATCATCAGTATCATTCCATTTCAAGCTCTTTAGAGATACTAACATTAGGCTGACCAATATTGTCCTCAAATATAGCATATGTAAAAAGGATAATTATGTGAGCGTCAAAAAAATGTTTACAGGAAAACTAAAATTTGCATCAAGTATATTTTGTCTCAATGGCTCAGCTATTCCAGGGGTGAGCAAACTAACCAAAAAAACAAAGTAATACTTCTTCAAGGGCTAGAGTAAATAATGTCAGTAGTAGTAATAAAGTCTATACAGTGTTTTACTGATACTGTCATGAGAATATTTTATACAGTTGCTTACTGTAGTGTAGAAGTTAGGTGCTCGCCTCTCATGCCAAAGGTAACTGGTTTGCTCCCTCGTGGAGCCATCAGGATATTTTTGAGATCATTGATCTCAGTGTAGGTGAGATCAAGTTCCAAGTCATATCGGAGACTCACCCGAGTGGTTACCAGGTTCCAAATTGGGGTGTAAAGAATAGAACCACTGTTACCTGCCATGCATGTTGTAAGAGGCAACCAAGGAGGTTGGTGTGGTGCTAGCTACCCCACACCATAAAAACACTAGATGGCTACAGAACAGTGAGTGAACCGAGTAAATGCTGGCCGAAACCGGACACATCGCCGTAGGATAAGCACCAGAGCTCCAAATGGTGCTGAAGATGTAACGTAAAACACACCAATGCTAAGGCTGCATGAATCAGATTTCCACATGAATAGAATTTATGGGGAGATCTTGTACATCGGTCTGGGCGGTAATCGCAAGAGAGAGATATCGGAGACTGACGATAAAACATAGAACCTGTTGTTCAATTTGAGCAAGTAAAAGAACCCTTAGCAGATCAAGAAGAGCAGGCTGGAAAGCCGCTGCCCTGGCAAAATTCATTAGAAAAGATTAAAAATACAATTCCTACAAAATATCTTCACCATCTTCAAAACTACATCGAGGATCCTTGCCTGTGCTACGGAGGTTGTGCACTGCAGCTGAGATCTTCCTGTGTAAGAAAGAGATAGGAGCACACATGGTTATTCACCGAAGTGCAATGATGATGGTCTTATCAATCAGCGACTTATCTAGAATGCATAAAGATTAAATTAAAATGCACACACAAAAATTAATCAAATGCATGTTAAAAACCATACATTCAAATATAAAAATTACCTAGATTTTGTCCAGGGTTGTACAAGAATGTCCTTGTGGCTTGTTTCCAGGGGCAGAGCAATTCACAACTAAGATTTTTTTATCAATTTAGTGACAGTTTTGGAGTTATGCTGTATAAGAGATTTGTAAAGGTGAAATAGTAGCACTCCTGACAGCACTGACAGTTTTCTGACCTACTGAGCTGGAATAGCTACTGGACACCTAGTATACAAAAATATAAATAAAACAAAATGAAACTCAGGGAATTCAGGAAGTGGAGGGTTAGTCAGTATTTTAAGTAATCACAAATTAGAAGACTCGTAGGTGGTCAGTCTCATCAGAGGGTGAATGGTTTGCATGCTGATGGTTTCTGTACCATGCCTGTGTATATAATAATTCCCCCGTTTTCCCAGTTGACTCACTTCAACTAGGTTTGATTCAAATATCCTGTAGAATTAATGTGCACATTTCATCCAACATGTTCCTGTTAAATTACCGTATCTCCTTTTGTTAACTCTTTCCACGCCATTTATTTCCTCAATTTTTAAGCAGTTAATTCAAGGAAGTAAAAAAAGTTTACAAAAAATTACGATCCCAACTACTTGTCAATAAATAAACATATATATCTTATTATATTCTAAATTGAAGAAAACTGGACAACCCAATAGAATAACAAGGTTAAAAAGTAGTAGAAGTAAAACAGTAGAAGTAAAACTAGAAAGACTTCTTATAAGGAAGCAACTCTATGGCGCAGTGTGCGGCTTAAAGCGTGCAACGGACTTCCGCCATGGCGCAGTGTGCGGCTTAAAGCGTGGAAAGAGTTAATATTAATGTACCTACTAATGATATATTAATATTAACCAAACATATTTTGTTAATATTAACTCTTTCCACGCTTTAAGCCGCACACTGCGCACGCGGAAGTCTGTTGCACGCTTTAGCCGCACACTGCGCCATAGAGTTGCTTCCCTTATAAGAAGTCTTTCTAGTTTTACTTCTACTATTTTACTTATACTACTTTTTAACCTTGTTATTCTATTGGGTTGTTCAGTTTTCTTCAATTTAGTATATAATAATATATATATGTTTATTTATTGACGAGTAGTTGGGATCAGTAATTTAAAAAGTTTTAAATTTTTTTACTTCCTTGAATTAACTGCTTAAAAATTGAGGAAATAAATGGAAAGAGTTAATGTACCTACTAATGATATATTAATATTAACCAAACATATTTTGTTAATATTAATGTACCTACTAATGATATATTAATAATAACCAAACATATTTTGTTAATATTAATGTACCTACTAATGATATATTAATATTAACCAAACATATTTTGTTAATATTAATGTGCCTACTAATGATATATTAATATTAACCAAAGATATTTCGTTAATATTAATGTACCTACTAATGATATATTAATATTAACCAAAGATATTTTGTTAATATTAATGTACCTACTAATGATATATTAATATTAACTTTTGAAACTTTAGATGACAAGTTGTCTGTTTTAGTAAATGTACATACTAAAAATGACAACTTGTCATCTATAGCATCAAAAGTTGGACTGCAGATAAGCTATGAAAAAACAAATATAATGAAGACACCTCTGGCAAGTAATGCAGATATCACACTGGAATCTAAAATGATAAAAATAACAGAGTAGTTCACCTATTTAGGTAGCAATTTTGATTGCACAGAAAATGTTAAAAAAGAACTATGATACTGAATTGGCAAAGCTACATCAGCTTTTAAAAGTCTAAATAAAATATGGAACTGCAAGTTATATAGTATTAAAACTAAATTACGAATTTTCAATTCAAATGTTGTATCAATCCTAACATATGCCAGCGAGAGTTGGAAAATGACTAAAGATATAGAAAGCAAGTTGAAGCATTTGAAAATAGATGTCTGCGAAAAATAATGAATATAAAATGAACGAATTCAGGAGAAGTGATGAAATCAAAGGCATGTCTGGTCAACCACTAGTGACAACTGTTATAAGAAAGAGAAGATGGAGATATGTTGGGCACACCTTGAGGAGAAATGATCAACGAATATCAAAGCAGGCATTGAAGTGGGATGCAAAGGGTTCAAGAAAGAGGTTGATCTAAGGAGACCCTGAAACGAACTTTGCTGAGAGAAGCAGGAAATATCGGTCTCAGTTCCATGGAGGAGATTGAGCGAGTTGCCCAGGATAAAGCGGTATGGAGAAATTACTTGCAGGCTATATGTAGTAAACGGTACTGGAGGAATTATTATTTATTATTATTACTAATAATGGTTTCAAAGTCAGCATGTCGATTCCATTGTCTCAGGCTCCAACAAAAGTGACATACAGAAAAGGTAAGGTTTCTTCATAAGGATAAGATTCTATAGGAGAAAAGGTGACCAGTGTGTTATCAGAAGTTTCTTATGCACCAACAGGGACAATCAATACGCTCATTTAATTAATAGATTGTTGTACAAAAACAGCAACCATTCAGATCTGGACTGGATGATATTCATAAGCACTACATCAAACAGCTTGAACTGGATACTCAACAGAACTTACAGAATTTATTTTGTGTTTGTTTTGATCGTTTCTTCTCGCCATTTTGATCATTCTTATTGTGATTTATAAACAGTCTTTGCAAAGAACGGTTAGAACGTTAGTTACCTACTACTGTAGGACGGACGCATCCGAAAACAGAACATTTTTAGCCTATGAAAATGTTTTGAGTCTGTCTTGCAGAGAGTCAAACACTTTCCTTTCCTTCACATGTACCTTTCTCTTTATTGATCCATTTAACGCTTGTATATTTGGGCTTGGATCTACGCCAAAGCACCTTTTGTACTTTGCAACCTTTTCTGAGCGTGGTGTTCCTTTTTTGCATCATATGATAAACTCTTTAATGATCTTTTTAATGTTGTATGTTTGGGCTTGATCTCGCAAGAGCATTTACTACTTTGCAACATTTATGACTGGGTGAGGTAGTTCCGGATTAGGAACATTCTTACCCTTTTAAAGCTAGTCATTGGAACGGTTGCTTTTCGGCTGAAAAATTTGGGCTTTATGATCTTTGAGTATGTCTACACTATGCGCTCTTACTGACTATGTGAGGTCGTTACGGATTAGGAACATTCTCAGCCATTAGGAACACATGGGCGTGTCACAATAACGATCAATTTTAGGCTGTATAACTGGCCTTTATTTGATCAGAGCCATGGTGTTTGGACGTCATCTTACTAGTGTAGGATGCCCAAAAAGTGTCAGCCTTCACTAATGTTTGGGTTTGTATGACCAGTCAAATCTTTACATTATCAGCTTTACTATTCTAGCCACGGTGAGTATATTCGGAATAGAACATTCTCTGCCGTTTTGAGGCGCAAGCGACAATTTCTACTTATTGACAATTTTCGCAGATATAGGAAGTTTTTTTATTTTTAACTTGTGACCAGTAGAACATTAAATAATTCTTCACTGCCAGAAACGGTCCATGTAACTAGGGAGCTATAAAGAATACAATATTAGGATTATATCGTACATTTACTGAAAGCCTATAGATGTATCCAGACTGTTGTATCAGTTATATTTTTCAATTTAATTAGTTTTAATACAATTGTAGTATGGGAAAAGAAGGGTAATGAGACACTTCAAAAGTAAATGTCTGTCATACACAGCGTTTACTGGTTTGATATTTGAATATTAAGAATGTTTTATAGATATGCTACAATCACTGTGCAGCAAGAAGACCGAAATTATGATCTAAAAAAAAATCCAACTAAAATGCATACACATTCATATAAAGTAAATTGAACAAGGCTAAGACAAGTCCATCAATTTAAATATCTTGTGATCCTGATATCAAATGGCAGATAACCTACTGTCTTGCAGATCGGCTGGGGACAGTCAAAGTACTCAAAGGCTAACGGAGAGCGAACCCAGTGAACGCTGGTTGAAATCGGACACGTCGCCGAAGGACAAGCACCAGAGCTCCTAATGGTACTGAAGATGTGACTAAAACAAACGTTCTTGTCAAAGGCTGCTTATATATCACAATAAGAATGATAAAATGGCCGAAAAAAACGATCGAGGAGAGAAGCGGTAGATGCAAATCGGTATAAGAAATAAATGACGAAGGAAAAAGTAGCATTCAGAAAATTAAAGACGAGCAGCAAGTCATTTACTCCAGGCTGTATTCCACCGGCAATGTCATTTCTGTCTTTCTCCTGTTTAAACACAAGAATGTCATCAGCAAATGACAATTTTCTACGTCATCTACCAAGTTGTTCTGTGATTGTCACCGTTGATATATACTTTGTTGTTGATGAACACACGAGCAACACAAGACAGTACCAGCGATCTGTCATTTGATATGGCAGACATATGAATTATGGTGATGAGGCCAAGCGACCAGCGTACTCAATGATGAGATTTAAATTTAGATTCAGAATGAGTTACGGTCGTTTGGTTCCCACGAACACGAATCATTCGCTTATTCGAAAAAGACTTTCCAAACGGTTAAGTCTAAGTCAAGGTCATTTGTAAAGCATCATTTTTTCATAAAATATAATAAATTAACAAACAGAAAGCCGTATTCATAAAATATGAACATTATAGTGAATATCTTTACTGAACTATTCAACAAACCTTGTCCAGAAAAATACGTATCAAATATTCTGCATACTAGTTCTGAAACTCCTCTGCCCCCGTCGATGACTTTGTGAAATATGATTTGGAACGGCAAGTGTTTCCAAGCGTTGCTATGGAAACAGTTATAAGAAAATCTCCCTACCAAAATAAACTTTCCTTCCAATTAGTCCAATTAATTTTGAGGTTACAAATATTTTAGCCAATAGAAATGCGTATAACAAAACAATCTTACGTGCAGGAACACAAACTCGTCATTGTAGCACGTGCGGTCACTATGTAACGTCATAATTGGGTCCGCATAATATAGATGCTCTTCAGTGCTTGGAATTGACCGATTTTGTTTTTTGATTTTTTCGATCCAGAAGCACTTGAGCTTTCAGCTCTTCGGCTCGGTGCCATGGACATCGTAGCCCTTCGGTTCGGTGCCACGAACACCGTAAATCTGGAGAACCTGTGACTTTTATGCCAGCCCGCCGCGGAATTGAACCGCACTCACAGGGGCTTGTCACCCGTTGTCCAACGCGCTACGAACACGCTAGGCAGGCGGGCAAAATATTTTCAGGAATTTCCCGATAAACTGTGATGCAACTAAAGGTTTTTTCAGTCGGTTATTGGTTATTGGTTACTAAACCGACGTCATTGCACTCCGGGCAGACCCATAGGTGCTCAGTCTTTCCCAACAGATATCGAAGAGTATGCATACTGATGGTTCCTGTCATTTTTCAGTCGGGTGTTTAGTTTAATCGTCGGATCATCATCACTGCATGCACGTCGAACCAGTTAGTCCGTAAGTGCCCCGATCTCCTCATCGGTATGTTTCTCAGTGTGTGGCAACTAACGACACCGGTTCATTGTTGGTTTACTGTTCTTCTTTTGCTACCTGTATAGTGATCTTGTCTAGCTAAACCACATTTGACTTGATACTCTTGCAGTCTGGTTAGTGTTGTAGATTCACCACTTCTTCTTCTTCGAACGTTCCATATCGACCACCTGCCAACCAGTATATGTGATGTGAATGTAATCTGAGCCTAAAAGCGAGAGCACGTTTTGTCAGTTATTTGCCTACAAGTAGACCAGTACATGATTTCTGCGCCGCTTTTAATTTACTAGGGTAGCATCCCTAGTGCCTACGTTAGCTGCCTCTTACGACATGCATTGTAGGTCGCAGTGGTACTATTCTTTGCCTCCCTTGCGGGCCTCGGCACCACACGGGCGGATTCACCACTAATACCTAAATCATTTATACGTCTTTTTCCCTTAGGAATTCAGAATATCAGCCTTTTCCATTGCTCGTCCGCTTTTCCATTGCTCGTCCGCTTTTCCATTCTGCCTCGTCCGCTTTTCCATTGCTCGTCCGCTTTTTACAGCAGCCATACAGGCAAGCATATCGGCGCGTTCATTTCTCCTTTAACCTGAATACCCTGGGACAAAACTAAAACTGATGTTTGTCAACCTAGACCTCCTCGAGCGATTCCAACCATCGTCTCCGAGCCAAGCGTGTTAAATGGTCTTGGTGACAATGGATAATCATATAAAGTGACCACTGGGCAATACACAAATAATAACTTCATAGATGCGGCTTCAGTTTAGAATATCTCCTTTGTACTCCGTAGCCTACATGTCCATAGATGCACTGATCTCATTCGCAATACCTCCAGCAGCGTCCAGCAGATGCGGTTTAACAAAGCAACATTAGTCAAACAAGGAACGGATAATAATAAATACAAGCAGGTGTGTAAGTCTACGTAAAACAGTAGCAAAGGTGAAAAACGTAAAAACAAAGTAATAAAGTTTACAAAGTACAGAAACAAGATACAGCGACGTTTCGACTGAAAGGTCGTTGTCAAGCAAAGGATAAAATAGAAGTGAAGAAATTCAGACCTTCTATACGCCAGATATAACATATCTGTATATTCAATATAGACGGAGGAAATATTTAGGTCATGTTCTTAGATCAGACGAAAAGAGACTAATCGACAAGTCCGTATGTGGTAACCAGTTGGGAAAAGAACGTGGAAGACCTAAGACCACTCTTCGAAGAACAATCCTCGGAAAGTAAACTATTGGGATGTAAAACCATAATCTCCAACTGCTAGCAACGAACCGCATTACATGGAGATCTAAAACATCTGCCCTATGTGCCGCCTTTGGCACGAAAGGAACAAACTAACTAACTATACGCCAGATATAATATATACAGTCAGACACTACACTCATAACGGCCCTAAAATGAACGCATACTGCTCCCTAGGTGGAACAAGCAGTTTCAGTTCAGATTAGTAACTGTGTGCTCTTTATCTTTCAGCAATCTTATTTATTCTTCTAAGGACATTAGATTCTTCTAGTGACATTCTAACTTAAAATGTATTAAGAAAGATGTGCAACAATTATTAATTAGTAGTATCTATCATTTAAAAACATGGTTAAAACGGCAACGGAACTACACTTTTCATTCGTTATGTTTTATTCCTTTCGTACCGGTATACGTTACACATTGTCTTCAAGCAACTTCTTCATGCCACTCAATCCCAGGTAACTCGTTCAATCTCTTAAATGGAACTAAGTTCGATATTTCTCGCCTCTCTCAGTAAAGCTCATTGCATTGTTTCCTTAGTGTGCCCTTTCTTTCTTGAACCATTTGCTTTGTTGGAATAACACGTAATTACAAAGTACTGTAGTTTTACAAATTACAAAAACAATGACAAAATACAGCAACGTTTCGACCAACAAGGCCTTTATCAAGCAAACGAACAAACAGGAGTGACAAATTAAAATGAAACACAAATGGACGACCAAATACAAACGTATCTAAGGAAAATCTGGAATAAAACGAATAACGAAATAAATGTAACACAAAAACACACATAAAAACTAGAAATAGAAAGGAAAAGAAACAATGAAACATCTAGTAAATATATAACTTGAATACATGCAACATATACCCATATAGATTACAAAGCATGGGAAGAGAAAGTACTAAGAAGCATAAGAATGGAATATAACATGAATACATGCAACATATACCCATATAGATTACAAAGCATGGGAAGAGAAAGTACTAAGAAGCATAAGAATGTAATACGTTGAGCCCGCGTGGTCGCAAGGTACCATACAAAGAAATCAACCGATTCTCCAGAGCAAATCGACTGCGATCATCCGAGGAACATGATCGGATGGCTGTGACCTGGACATCGTGAGCACCTAAATGGCCAGTATCATTGAAATGGGTGGCTACAGGGTCACAGAGCATTGGCGTATGTCGCGTAAGTGTTGGGCGAATCGGTCACTGAGCCTCTTGCCTGTCTCGCCGATATAAGCCTTGTTACACCGCTTACAGATAATGGCATAGATAAGATTACAGGACTCGCTTGTGAACCCATCGTCAATAAGAAAGGTGCCTAAAGGAAAAGATACAGTACGCGTCTGTATCACATAAGCACACGTGTTGCAACGCCGACGGCCACACTGGACAGTGCCAAAATGAGTCTGGATATTGGACTTAAGGCGACTGTGTACCAACATATCCTAAGACTTCTGTCCCGTCTGTAAGACACCAAAGGATAGTTGGGAAGACAGAACGGGTCTCAGGATCTGATCTAAGGAGAGACAGATGACGGAATAAAACATTTTCACCAGGGAACTATGGGGGTGGTAAGTTAAGATAAGTTTTACTCTGTCAGAGTTAGTAGTCCTATGCTGGCTGGTAAGGGCCTGCTGGCGAGTGATTTTCTGAACTCGATGCATAGCCGAGACAAGCACGCTCTCCGGGTATAGGCGCCTACGAAAGAAATCAAGCATCTCGCGAGCTCTCTCAAGAAAATCATCATCCTCACTACAAAGGCGACGAAGGCGTAAGAGCTGCGAGAATGGCAAAGAGTCACGACAAGCCCGGGGATGGGAAGAAGTATAGAGGAGAAAACTATGTGCATCAGTAGGCTTGTAATATACTGATGTAGTGATAGCGGATAGGCGTAAGGTGATAGTAATGTCAAGAAAGTTGACACAAGTAGTGGAGATGTGAGAAGGAATAGGAGGATCAATTTTAATTTTTTTTTGTTGAACGCAAAAGCAAATACGTGTTGCTTATTGTGTAATAGTAGCGTATCTATCAGGTTTTTTTTTAAAAAAGGTAACGTAGACCGCCATTTCTTCACTAATCATAAAAACTTTAATATTGAATATTATGTCAATTCTGAATTTTCATTACAAATAAAACTGTCGTTAGTGCCTGTAGTACCGCTTTTAGGGCGGTGCAGGACAGCAAGGACGTGCGCATAAGAAATTTAATGGCCGGGTGTCTAGTGCAGTCGCCGCGACACTTAGTTAGTTAGTCTTTCCTCTTGGGCCTGTGGGCGGCGCATTGGGCAGAGGTCATAGCTCTCCATGTCTCGCGGTTCGTTGCTATCTGTTTTAAGTCTTTAATGTTTACTAGGCCCATCGTTGAGCCTTCTCTGGTGATGGTTCTACGCAGAGTCTCTCTTGGTCTTCCTCGTTTTCTTTTTCCCTCTGGTGTCCATATGAGGGATTGGTAAGGGAGTCTTCTCTCATCCATTCTAAGTGTGTGGCCGATGTAGTTCCAGCGGCGCTTTCTTATAAAATTTGATACATTTTCTTGCTTGGTCTCTTGTCTTATTTGTGTATTGGGTCTGAAATCTGACCATTTGAGGTTCAGTATTCTTCTAAGACATTTATTCTCAAAGTTATCTACTTTTCTTTCTAGAGCTTTTGTTGCTTTCCAACTCTCGCATCCATAAGTTAATACTGGAATCACACAAGAGTTAAAGATCTTTAATTTTAAGTGCTTGCTGAGTGAATTGGACTTCCATATATTTGACAATTTGTTAAAAGCACTTGATGCCAATGCGATTCTGTGTGGAATTTCTGGCGCTGTATCCCCGTAGATGACATCATACTTCCTAGGTATGTAAAACTTTTGACTTTTTCAAGAGTGTAGTTTTTAGTTGAATATTTTCTGGACTGCTGGTAAGGTCAACAATTTTTGTTTTTGTGGTGTTTATTTGGAGACCAATTTGTCCTGAGATATTTTGGAGAAGGTTTGTTTTCATTTGAATATCTTGATGTGATGAACTCAAAAAGGCCATAACGTCGGCCGCGACACTGTTCACTTTATAATTTTTCTTTTATGTCCCGACAGAAAAATCCTTGACCTTACCGTGGATTGAACACGGGTCTCTCGCGTGGGAGCCGTGCTCTAATATAATCCATTCGGCCAAACGCATTTGATTACGTTAACCTAAACTGCTTTGAGGAGACCTGACATCAAGAGACAGGCTCTCCGATGAAACCCATCTGGCAATAGAGGTAAGGACACAAGAACACCTGGAGGCGGGAGTTGGAAACAGAATGCACAAAATGGGGAGAGAGTGGAGAGATCTGGACAAAAATGGAATTGGATAGAAGGGCTTGGGAAAACCTTGGTTGTGGACCTATATCTCCCTAATGGTGAAGGTTGAGGAAGGAAGGAAACTGCATTGTACGCATAAATGCAAACTATGCCATGAACAAAAATCAACAAATCTGAGGTGGTCAGACCGGATCAGATCAGATCTGGAGAAAATCGTTGGGGTGGTTGAGTTAATACTGAGCAAATAGGCGATTGAACAAAGACAGGTATAGCACGGCCTTCTCTATAAGAATCTTATAGAGAAGGTCGTGTATAGTAATTCAAACTAAGGATTTGTCAGAGGAGATCTTCAATATTATAAAATCAGTTTAGTTTTAATAAAAATAGTGCACGCTCAGTCCCTACTGACTAACAGCTCGTTGTTTACATTTCTGAGTCTTCTTCATTCTTTATTCACATTTCGATCAACTGGGGAAGCCACGGCATAGTATGGACAAGTATCTTATAAAAACTACGCGAAAGAAACCAGATATAGTCACAATTCCATCATCACCAAAAAAACTAAAACAGAAGACTCTACATTCACTAAAGGTTGGAATTATTAAGCTGAATTATTTGTTGATTCATCAATTGGGACAATCGCACTTCTTAGTTTAACTAGTTTAAGCTTTGTTTGGATAACATTGTATATGTTATATTAATATATGTATTGTATTGTATGGCCATTTTTGTCAATTGGCAAGTGTTTTACTGTGACAACCTCTTGAGTTTTCGCCTTTCTCTCTTGTATTTCAGCTCGTACATAAAGTCTGTTCAGCAGTCTTCACACTTCTCAAAAGACTGCGCTTTCAAGTAAAGAAAGTGTTATTATGGCTACTCATTGTTTTTTGTCAGACTCAAATCATCAATGTCCATACCAGACCAACGCTAAATAAAATAAAGCTGACTAGCTCAATCGAAAATTCTTGTTTGATGTGGCGGCTTTTATATATGTTTAATGCTCGCCTGCCCGACGTGTTCGTAGCGTGTTGGGCGACGAGTGACAAGCTCCCTGTGAGTGCGGTTTAATTCCGCGGGCTGGCAGAAAATCCACAGGATCTCCAGATTTATGGTGTTCGTGGCACAAAACCGAAGGGTTATGATGCCCATGGCATCGAGCCAAAGAGCTGAAAGCTCAAGTGCTTCTGGATCGGAAAAACAAAATATACGATTAATAGAACAGTAGCTTTATTGCAATTTTTCTCAATTTTATGAGTCCTTGGTTATTTATTGACAAGCGTTAACAATACAGATATTCCGCAATATTAAATTTAATTTGTGACATAATATAATCTTGTTCTCGTATGTTGTGTTATTTTTATATTGAATTTGTCTTTATCTAACAATGCTGGAAAGTGATGTTGAAAGTGGTCTGATTTTCCGATAATTTTTATCTGAGCTATCAGCAACAGATGCTTTAGCACAGAGAAATAAATAATTTAACATGGATAAAAAGATATTAAGAGCTACTGAGTGTTGACAATAATTCCAAGTTGCCGAAAGTTATAGAAATGCAGATGAAACAGAAGACAAAATAAATAAATCATGGAACAACATAGCATTTATATATAGCAAGAGCAGTGAAACTTATCTAGGCTACCTTCTGAGGAAAAGAACAGAACATCTACAACATGGAAAATAATATACAATAGAAGAATGATAAAGTAGAAATTTTTAGAAGCAAACTCCAAAAGACTAAAGGCAAGATACCAGGAAGAATACAAATATGCAAGCAAAGAAATCAAACAGGCTGTGAGAGCTGAATTCTGTTAGTGCGATAGTGCACGTAAACGATTCATCGAATGAGGGTGAATCTGCATCCCTAACCAGACTGCAAGAATATCAAATAAACATGGGGTGTAGCCAGACAACAAGAGCACTATGCTTGGGACCAATTAAGAATATTAAACCAACTCAGAACTGGTGATGTTTGAGAGACATCCTGAAGAACATATTGGAGCACCTGTGAACTGATTCTGGTACAGACAGTGATCAGAGAAATCATCTTCATTTTTGTCCCTGGGCACGCAGGAGTTAGGGGTAATGAACTAGCTGATAGATTCCCTGGCATGTCTACAATATCAGAGGGAGCTGCAATGGACCGAAATGACATTCTTAACAGATTGAGAGTATTCCCAAACAGAGAGTTTCAGGGCTGTGAATCCCACTCACTGACCAGATTGAGATAGATGATTGTCAATATTGGTGCAACCTGAAAAGAACAACATACCAAATATGCAAAGAGATTGATTAATCAACATCAAACTGGCGTGTTGGGCTTGGTTTGTTCAGGTGGAGATCGGAGCACCTATGGCCTTGTACTGAGTACTATGATTATAGTCCTCTTATAACTAAAGAACTGATTGGTTTGGTGTGCAGTGATATGATTTGTTGACTAAACTATTTGTTTAGCACAAGATTTTAAAGCTCAGTGAAAAAGACAAGTTTCTTGTACGAAGCATTTTTCTGAACACATAGACACATTCTATTTCTCAGGGTGTGGTCGTTGTCGAGGATATTGAGCGATTAAAATCAAAACTGGAATTGCCAACTCAAAGCAAGTCTATCATTCTAAGCTCACTGCTGGAATTGGGAAAGAAGATTCCACCTCGCAATATTTTGCTGTCAACTAAAATTGGTTTGTAGTTTATGTTGTCATACAGTCTGGTGATTTTGAAAAAGAAACCATTTAATTAAATTGTTCATTGTAAATTCTTTATGCCCATTGTTAATTTTTTATGTTCATTGTAGATGTCCATTGATCAACATCATGTGTCATGCCATCTGGTATAGATGATCATGTATCTCCACAAACATCTGTTCTTAGTGTTGACTGTCAGTTTGGATGTTGACATTCTTCTGTACCATGAAGTCAGACTGTCTAAAATAGTCATGATAGTATAATGGTTAATGCACTTGCATCATAAACGAATAGTCCCAAGATCATATTTCACAGTGGAAGTATAATTTTTTCGGCGAAACACGTAATCACAAAGTACTGAAGTTTTACAAATTACAAAAACAATGATAATATACAGCAACGTTTCGACCAACAAGGCCTTTATCAAGCAAACGAACAACAGGAGTGACGAATTTAAAAAAACATTGAAACATTTCTAATGAAAATCTGGGAATAAAAACGAATAACGAAATAAATGTAACGCAAAAAACACACATAAAAACTAGATATAGAAAAGAAGAGAAACAATAAAAAAACAAATAAATATATAACTTGAATACATGCCCAAAAAACCTTGTTGGTCGAACGTTGCTGTTTATTGTCATTGTTTTTGTAATTTATAAAACTTCAGTACTTTGTGATTACGTGTTTCGCCAATCAAATAGTTTCACTGCAGTTTCATCTATAATTTTTTCAGACTGTACGGCTCTCAGAAAGCCGCATTAGTGTAGTTGTTAGTGAACTCACGTCTTAGGTACATAGTCTGGGTTCAATTCCACAGTGGAATATTTTTCAGCTCTCAGGTCGACCCAGCCTCAATTGGGTACCAGGAAAAGCACTGGGAAGTAAAGGCAGCCGGTGTGATGTTGACCACATCACCCATTGTGTGCCATGGTCAGTGAGAATTAGGCGTTAAGTTTGGACATGCCAGACTGTGTCATCTTCGTGGTAGAGAGAGTAGATATAGTAATCAACTTCTTATGGGTACGGTGAGCAAATGGACTTTGGGATGGCTGCTGCACCGGATGACAGAGCACGAATGGGAATGCTCAATGTGCCATGACGTCGATCGCATAACATAACAGGCCTAATATCATATTACAAATATACCTTGAGGTATTAAAAATGGTTACTTTCCCTTTGTTTTATAGCTCTCAGATTTATAACTCTCAAGTCAACCCAACTTAATTAGGGTATCAAAGAAACACTGGGAAGTAAAGAACAGCCTGCTTGATGTTGACTACATCACACATCATATGCCGTTGGTCCAAGAAGACTACAGGTCTAACACCATATATACCTCATAGTATGTCTTCTTCGAACGCTCCATATAGATCACATGTTAACTACTCTTTGTGATTTGTATGTGATCTGAGCCGAAGAACGATTGTACGCTGTGTCAGTTATGCGCCTACAAGTAGGCCACCACATCCAATTTCTGTGACGCTTTTTATTTACTAGGGTAGCTTACCTAGGCCCCTACCTCAGTCGCCTCTTACAACATGCCTTGTAGGTCGCAGTGTTACTATTCTGTGTTCCCTTGATGTCCCGGCAACACACGGGCAGTATCTCATAGTATGACAATTTTTGTTTTACTTTTGTTACTATACTTTGCAAATATTAATCTAACTAGTATGTCCATATGTTCTCCAGGTCACACTGTGAACAAGCTTCGAAAACACCCAGATCAGGATGTTAGCAGATCATCCAGAATTGTGCTCGTTAAATGGAAGAACTTCTATCAAGATCATATGCATCGACCCCAGATTGAGGTCAAGTGTGACACAAAGACAGAGAATTTAAGACAGCGGGGAAAGACATTATTATCTGATGCTTTGAGAGTCGAGGTATTATTACTTAATTAATCTTTGTTCTTTTAACAAGTAAATTCAGAAATGAGAATTCAATATTTAAGAACCGATGTAAATGCTCTCTGGGCAGACCCAGTTGCTCAGTCGCTCTCAGAAGATAATGAAGGTTATGTATGCTGATTGTTCTCATCGCACACTTGTTACTCTTGCATCTTCTTCTTCTTCAAACGCTCCATTTCAAACACTTGTTAACCACTCATTGTGATTTATATGTGATCTGAGCCTAAGAACAATTGTACGTTGTGCCAGTAATGCACCTAAAAGTAGGCCATCATATCAAATTTCCGCTGCGCTTTGTTATTTACTTAGGTAGTTTCCTAGGCCCCTACCTCAGTTGCCTCTTACGACATACCTTGTAGGTCCCAGTGTCACTATTCTTTGCTCCCGTGGCCCAAACACACAGGCGACGCAGTGATTAACGTGTTTGATAAGAATGAACGTGAAGAAGAATTAAGATATATATATTTATTGTTTTTCATTCTACAATTTTGCAGAATGATCACAAGATTGTGGATGCTATAGAAAGAGAAACATTTCATCAGCACAAGCGACTAGTGAATCCAGCATATCGAAGATCAATCAGGACAATGATTTTCAAACTGATGCACAATGAGGAACTAAGAAATTCTGTTACTATGGGAAACCTGAGTGTTGAAGACTTTGTAAAAGAGTACAAGAAGTCTTAACTCTAGTTTGTTACATAAGTTTATCATGGAATGCTTGGAAACATAATTTTATTAGAATATTTTAAGGTCTTTTAGATCTTCAGTTAGAATTTTGTGAATGTTTGAATGGGAGTTTTTAATATGGTTGTATAATGTAATAAGTGAATGTTGGATATCAAATCACCAATCAAATCCAGACCTGCAGTTGCATCTCAGTCTTCTTTCTTTATTTTGTCTGTCTCTGCTTTTTTGTCGTTAGGCATAGCAGGTTTAACAAATGATCGGTTTACAAAAAATCTAGAGCAGATTCTTCTGAACAATTAAATCTCCTATCGGTTTGCTGAACCTGTTGTAGTTTCATCCTTAAATGAACACATTAAATCACAGTAAGCACATCCACTGGAATTATCATGTCTTGTTTACGTCACCATTTTACAATCATCCATCTCAGTACAGCGACATAGAAATTGAAATTGTTCCAATATTCTTAATTTGATGACATTACTCAGTGTTCCTGTAGAATAAATTTATAGTTTCTCAGTTCTTATATGTCCGGCATAATGATTTCTCATCCAAGGAAGTTAGGATATAATTTTGTGTTTTAAATAAATATAATTTGATAAGTTTGTTTTGCTTGATTACAACATGGTGGACCATTGCTACGTTAAAAATAAATGCAGAAATAAGAGAGGGTGAAGGGTGACACAATTGTCCTGACACAGGTGGATCAGTGGTTTGGCACATGCAGAGCACATAGGCTTTCACTGCTCAAGTCAGAGGGGATGTTGTGAAGGAAGACAATGGTAGTTTTGTCTTGACTACAAGTGGTCTGACTATTGAGATCAAGACAACAATTAAAGCAATGGTCTGGTTAGAGTCACAGACTTTTATCTACACACGCTTTTTCAGTGACTCAATGGCTTTTTCAGTGGCTCAGGAAGATTGAGATGGCTGGGCTCGGCATAAAGGGGAATGAATGCTCTGATAGGTTTGCGAGTATGGTTGTAGAAAGCGGACGAGCAATGGACCAGGTTGGTATTCTGAATTCCCGAAGAGAGATAGGCATGTAAACGATACAAGGAATGTGTGTGTGAATCTGCAACCCTAACCAGACTGGAAGAATATAAAATCAAATATGGTGTAGCTAGACAAGAGCACTATACTGGAAGCCAAAGAAGAATAGTAAACCAACATGGAGCTGTTGTCATTATTTGCCACATACTGAGATACAGTTGTGTCTTTGATATGATTTTGAGCACCCTGAACGCATTTACCTTTCAACAGTTCACCAAAGTGGAATCTTTATGATATGTCAAATGGTCTGGCTTGCAAACTACATGAAATGTACAAAAATGAGCTAGAGCAACATTTCCACCTAAAGGCCTTTATCAAGCAAAAGATACAAGACAACATACAATACAAAGTCATCATCCTATATGAAACACAGAATGTGGTTGTATTGTTTCTTTCAATTTTATTAACAACTAGTTATGAAGATTCTTCTGATATTTGTTATTGATATCTGGTCAAGGATGTTATCTTTTCTGTGCTTGTGACTGAGAAGGCTTAAAGATGTGAGGACCAGAGAAGATAATTATGGAGAGAGACATCCCGGCAAAGATAAGAAGAGGAAGACCACTGAGAAAATGAATTGAGGATGTCATAGAGGATTTGAACATGACCTGAAAAAAGCACACAACAATCTGCTAAGTCAGAACAGATCACTGCAATCTCAACCACCACATGCATAGTGGTCCAACTGGATAGTGTGCATGTCAGACTGAAACACAAGACTCTAGAGCACATTCTTCAGTCTTGTTCACTACATGTACCAACTAAATGAAACAGCCTCATGAACAAAGCATACAGCTATGGGAAACCCTCGAAAAACTCCAGCTGATGTGCAGCATCATAGAAGCAACCCATCTCATAGTCTAGTCTGAGCAAATGAGACTGATCGCAAAGAAGAAAACCAGCAGTGGAGGTGGGACATCAGACTGATGTGAAAAGAATTTGTTGGACTGTTAGATTAGCAAAGTTCTGCTCAATCGAGAATGCTAATATCATCATCTCTGTGTGTACTTATTGTTTAGGGCAGCAACTCAGATGATGTACATCATTGTAAAATATTATTGTAAAGTATTGTTTATTTATTCAATGTGACTTTTCATGTATTGATTTTTTATTGCAATAAAGACTACAGATTTTACATGCATTGAAAACCAGTCTTGTTTAATATATATGAAGTTAATGTTAGTCAAGGCAAGTCCTTATGTGGTCACCAGTTGGGAAAAGAAAACGTGGAAGACCAAAGACCACTCTTCGAAGAACCATCCAACAAGAAAGTAAACTATTGGGATGTAAAATCATACAAGATCTCCAACTGCTAGCAAAGAACCGCATCACATGGAGATCTAAAACGTCTGCTCATGTGTCGCCTTTGGCACGAAAGGAACTAACTAAATGTTAGTCATATGACAAATTCAAATTGGAGGTCTGAAGTGAGAATGTTGGAAGCTGTTTAAAATAGGCATGTAAACATCGTTTTTTTTTTTTTTCATGAAACTAGTGGCTGTAAACATTATTTTGTTCTATTTCTACTGATGAACACATGCATGGAAAGTTAAGTATACAGACAAACTTTGATAATACATCATATTAGATCCAAGAATGGTTCAGCGTCTGACCAAGTGGATTAGAGCGCGGCAGACCCAGGTTCATTCCCCTGTAAAGCCACAGAGTTTTTTCTGTTGGGGCATAAAGAAAAATCTTAATCAGAACAGTTTCGCGGTGACTGCTCTAGCAATGCTGCCATTAAAGTCCACCTGCACATTTTTACACTGTCCTAACCGCCTAAAAGCGGTACTACATGCCGTAACGAGTTCTATTTTTTTTTTTTTTGTAACTGGTTCAAACTATAGAACTCTGCAACTTGTAGCAATGCCTTCTAGTTTACTTATTGATAAATGCTAAAACTTAAAGGGGTCTAAATCTGAAGGATTAACTTCACTGTGCGGGTTTTACCCAATGGATCAGTCCTTTTCTGCAGAAAGGGCACAACATCTGCCAAGAGTATTGCACAAACTCCGTAGCTCCAGCAACAGTACTAGGGGTCTGAAAAAATACACCGTGAACAGAACACAGTCCAGATTTGAACCTATGACCTTCAGAATGCCAGAGTGTAACCACTTAGACACAGAGATGCGCAGAACACAAAGAGATGCTACCTGTATTTTAATCACACACAAAAAAACAGCAAATAAGTTAGAAACAGTTTTTTATATTCTCTGAATAACAGAGAACTTACTAGTCTGGAAGACATAAATAAAGAGATACACAATAGATGATGAATTGGACATGTCTTCAGGATGAGAAAAGCAAGATGGTACTGCCCATGCAATGCAATAGGTAGAGCAGGAGTAGTGAAAAATAGGAAGGCCTAGGGGGCACATGCAGTGGAGCTGTTGAAGCAGAGTTGAAAGACATGCATAGGACCAAGTTTTAAGTAGAAATAAATGCACACGATCAAATTGATTACATATTTTTTTGTTTCTGCCTTATGTGCCCTTGGACACTTCGAGGAACTGATGATGATGAATCACACAGTTTAACACAAAAGGATACAAAACAAATTGTGATTGTCCAAAAAAATATATTCCATAGTTGAAATATTAAATCTAATAATAAGTAACAGCTGACTGAGTGTTAGCATCATATTACTAAAGTGTTGTTAGCATCATTTCAATAAAGAGTCATTACTCTTAAATAAACTCTGCAATTTCAAGGAATAGTGGCAACTAAAAATATCTGGAAGTCTGAAGTGTTGCAAATCAAAGAGCGGTGACTTTGGATATGTCTGAGCTTCACTCAAGAATGTCCTAGTTAGCTATGGACACATACAAGAAATATTTCTTGGGCATATAAGTCAACAGAAAGAGTATGAACAGAGCCGATGTTATTGATGCGGTGCATGCTCATTTATGTGATATGGGCGAGTCTCTGACACTAGACCGATTGCAAAAATTAGGAGTTTGGACATACGAGACATTGTCATTTTGTGGTAGGGATAGAAGATATACTAATCAACTGCTCATGGGTGCAGTGAGCAAGTGGACTTTGGGATGGCTGCTGCAGCAGATGGCTGCTGCTGCACGCATGAGAATGCCCAATATGCCATGACATCGATCGAATGACAACATAACATGACAATTAAATATATATCAACAATATTTTGCACAACTCATTACACACAGATAACATATATTCAACATTAGATTTAAAGAAAAATATAACTATGAAGATTTATTCTTTTATTTCTTTATTTTTTTCAAAATTTGTCACTTGCTATTTTTTTCTATATTTTTAAACAAGTGATATACAACCAAAATTTAATTTTTGCAGTTTGTCACAACATTTTGATATAAAAATTACATTTATTTCATGACATTCCAGTACACATATGTCATGCACCTTATTCAGCATAGATTTGTCATTTTAAAAACAATATCTAGTTGTCATTACACAGTGACGACAATTTGTGCAACTATAAACTACATCTTTTTTGTAATAGTTATAAACATATCTGAGACTGTCCTACAGTGACCATTTGAATGCTCCTACAGAATCAACAGAACAATTCACTTCCTTGTTCAGGCAAGCTTCAGTAGATACAGTTTGAAAAAATATGTATCTGATTTGTTAAGTTAGTAGAAGGGAATTGTTAACTGGCAACATCAGAAATCACCATAGCTGAACAATCAAGTAGATTTAACAGTCAATTATGCAAATTTAACCAGTTAAACAGTCAATCATACAGATTTAACTATAGTTAAACAGTGAAACAAGTAGATTTTACTGTAGTGAAACCGCCAATTAAGCAGGTTGAACCTTAGTTAAACTAAAAATCAAGCAGATTTAACCACTATTAAACATTAAATCAAGCCAATTTGATCATAGGTAAACTCAAATAAGAAAGAGAAAATTGAGGTATTTTGATACTAAAAAGACATGAAGGACTGGAGAAGACCATCATGAAGGAGGCAAGAGGAGAAGAGGAAGACCATGGAGAAGATGGATTCAGGATATAACTGATGGTTTGAACATGACGGCGGCAGAGGCGGGACATCTGACCTATGATAGAAATTCTTAAGAACTGTTAGGGTAGCAAAGTTCTGTTCAGGACAAGCTATTTGATGATGATGATGAAACTAAATCAAGCAGATTTAACCATAGTTAAACAGTTTAGATTTCAATGATTATGTCAACCATATGTGATTCTGACAACATGTTTGATCAATCAAAACTTGACATAATAACACAATCAACATCAATTATAAAAATCTCTGACAACAAAATGTTGAGAACGAGCACTGATAGGAAGATCTGGCTTAGGTTTCAGCTTATAAGCCTCTTAAATTTTAAGTAGTTTGAAGGGGATTAATGATGTCCCTTTAACAACATGAGAGGTAATAAATCTTCTTTTCACAAAACCTGCTTTAGGAAATTTATCAAAATATTCGGCTGAACAAATTTACCAACCAGGAAATACTTTTTTCGATACGATTAAGACGACATCTACAAATAGCTCTAACAGCTTCCTATGACCAATCGGATCTGATGCCATGCTATAGCATTAGATGTGGTACTTTAAAGGGGGGTTTTCCTGTTTGCAAAATCTTATGCTCAGCCATCTGTACAAATTTATGACCTGTTGGATAATATGTATATACTTTAGTCGAAATTCAGATGTGCTGTCCTATATGCAGCAGAGGCCTAGTGGAACCCAACATATACATGTTCTCTGCGTAAACCAAACAGATCACAAAGAGTGGTTAACTTTTGATAAGTACAAACTGAAACAAGTCATTACCAAACATTACAACTGCAAGATATATGTTGGAATATAGTACAAGAAGTCAGTGCCATCCCCAAAGCTGCTATGCTATTTATCTCAACTGAAGGATGAAAGAAAGGCAGAACAATGTTAACTTAACGGCAAACAATGGGAACTGAAATCTATAAAAACAGTTGCCATCAGTTTTGGTCAGGACAAGAAAAGAAGATGGGAGAAACTAGAATGCTCCCAGTTTGAAAAGTAATATAATGATAATTGTGTTATTTAGTTTAAACTAGGTAACATTATTCTCTACTCTGATATTGGCGTCCTAGCATTGTTATTCAGCAGATTTATGTTATCAAGTACTATGAACTATTCAGATCATATTACTACTTAAAATATTTCCAGTGCTACAGCAACTTGTAGCTGTCCAACCTCAGACTTAGTGAAGCAGTTTTCTCTTCAACTGTTCCTCACCCGTAACTGGGATACTAAAATAGTCCACACTATTTACAGTTCCACTCTTGTCTGCGTAGTGTTCTCTGTGGGCTTGTGCCAGCTGAAAGGAAATTAACTAAAATCATTTAAATAAATACAAGGGTAAGTAAATACAAGGACTTCACAGCACACTCAAGAGGCAGAAAGGTTAACCAGGTAAGTGGTACTTTTACTGTAACAAGTAGCCTTATAATGGCAGTGACTAGGGCACATATATACAGGATTACAAACATGCATGTATTCTGAACAATTCAATGATATGCTCATAAAAATTCCAGTCTTTCTGCATATAACAGGAATGGCTCGACGAACTTATTACAAATGCTCAATATAACATTTATTTTCGAAAAGGGTCCTGCAGGCGTGAAGGGCAATGAGCAAGCTGGCTTACACAGCAGTGATTGTTGATGGACGAGCAATTTACAGGTCAGACATCATCAACGCCATAAGAGAAGCAGATTGATTTGATGTTTTTTAAAGACATGTATGAACCAGCATATCTTTTCATGGTGAAGAAGATGAGACTGAAGCCAGGAACGGCCAGACAAAAACACTTTGCTAGTGGTACAAGACATTTCATAAATCAACACAGAACTAGAGGGATCAGTCACTTTATAGTGATGGAAATCTGAGCTAAAATGGACAAGTTCGTATGATGATCCTCACTAATCACATGATTAAGTCTGTAGGTAAGTAGCAACTGGCTATTCAAAAGAAACGAGAAAATCAAAATGATAATTCAAAAATAAAAGAGATGCAAACTTGAATGCTATATATTACTATACTTATGTATTTTCACTTTATTTCTCAACATAATCATCATGAGCATTGATACTCTTATGCTACTGCTTTATCAGTGTCATGAGAATCTTGCAACATAGAAGTCTTGCTTCTGCTGTCTTAGCCACTTTCGCAAGTCACCTTCTTTGTCACCTGCAAATCCTTTACCATCAATATTTGGTTGTTTTTTTTTAAACTCGTACAGCTGATATCACTGGTTAGGGGGTAGCTAGAGAGTTTTCTATATGCTGAAATTTTAAAGGCCGCTATGCAAAATTTTGAAAGGTGTATTTTTAAAAATGAAAAAGTGGTTGAAATTATATGAAGCTAAGTAGGGACTGCAATGCAGATGTTCATGACAGTGGTGTTACTTTTACCAATAGATGACGCTGGCCGGTACCAATGTTGTGGACACAATTGCACAGTAGTTGTGCTGGTACTTAATATCTAGAAGTTGGTGAAGGAAATCGTATAGATGCAGACACTGAAATAATGGATGAGCAAATCTCACTCTAATCAGCTGTACATATGCTAAAAACTACTCCCATGGGTAATTTTCCTGGTCAATCCCTACTCATCAATTCCAAACTACAGCATTGTAGTCTGTTTCCAGAACCACCATGAGGAAGTGAAGTATGACCTTTGTCTGCACCAGATCACTGATCCTGGAAATGCTACATTTCACACTGCAAGTAAAAACCCTGTTTTCATACCATGTGGTGTATTAGTGTGCAGTCACGAAGAAGGGGTTGTATCCAGCATTAAAAGCAGATTGAATAAGACATGAAATGCATTCATGACCATTCAGACAAATCAGCCCAATACAGCATCAGAACCAAGATTACTTTATACTGCAGCTCTGTACTATCAACTTTACTATACACATCAGAATGCTGGAGAACGACAGAGCAAGATATGTCTAAACATTCCACACAACTTGTCTGAGCAAGATCTTACATGTGTTCTGGATGAACACTAATTCTAACCAAGAACTGCTTACACAGTGTCAACAAGAGAATATGAACACCATCATCCAAAAGTCGCTGGAGATGGATCAAACCTTTGCTACGCATGGAGACTAACCCAGTCACAAAATCTTCACTGAGATGGACACCACAGGTTAAATGAAAACATGGAAGATTCAAAACAGCCTGGAGAAGAACAGTAGAACAGGAACCGAAAGAAATGAATCACAGCTGGAACAAAATACAGAGGATGGTCAAGAAAAGAGAAGAATGGCATGTATTTGTTGCTGCCCTAAGTGTCAAAGACATCACAGGCTAGAGAAAGAGGTGTATTGCGAAATAAAATGTTATGACCATATTTTACTTTGACTAATGTCCCATAATGGGTGATGTAATCAACATCATGCCAGCCACTTTTAACTTCCCAGAGCTGTTCTGGTACCAAATTGAGGCTAGGTTGACCTGAAAACTATTTGTGATAGAGAATATCCCATGCTGTGAGATAGCTGAGACTATCTGTCTTGGTTACCATGGTTTCAATTTGTACACTTGTATCACAGCAGGTAATGACAACATTTTGGGCTGTTACCCAAGTTGTAGCACAGTGAGCTGGATCTGAACAACAATGGCCAGTGTTCAATTCTTGATACAGTTAATTCTCTAGCCCATCCAGCTGAAAATTGATGCCTAGACTTTCTGAGTTTAGATTTTGAAATATGCCACCAACATGGAATCAAAATGGCATGCATCCATCCATCTCATTTTGTGTAGTACATGAGATGGAGGTTTGTCTTGAACATCAACTTACAGATTCCACTCTTGAACATTTTAAAATTTCATATGTATGTTTTTTACTGGTGCATTTTTACGGATGTGGTTCTCAAACTGTTCTGAAATAATGAAAATGTTGTGGCATTACAAAATGGTGAATATTTACCCTGTTAAATTGATACAGCTCTTCTTTGCGATCATGATCAATATATGACAGCTGATACTTTGGTGCCAGAAGCCATCGATCTTGGGTTCGTGTTCTATTACTGATAACTAGATCAGGATTGTGCGAGTAGAGGGTTGGAAATGATCCTCCTTTGCAGTATGGGTCCGCTGAGCTGTTGAGAACAGAGGACCTGTAATCCTGAAAGTATTTTGCTGTCTGATTTCCATAGGTCTCACCATAGTCGAATTTTATTGTGGGACAGTGGCCTCGGTACCTAGTTCAGAAAAAAAATGAATATTTTATTCCAAATTTTAATTTGCAATTTGAAATAATTAATATGATGTACATTTATTTCCATGAAAATAGAGCAAAGCCTTGAACTTGCATGTTATCACTACTGTATTTGCTGTTTCAAAAACATAATTTTTTTATTTTTCTAATTTTGGAGAACTTGTCAAAATTAAATCTCCTTGACATATAGATCCCAGGGTTGTCATGGAACTCATTCTATCCCACTCAATCTATGTCTACTTGTGTAATTCGACTAATGTCAACACAAATATTATTTTTATATTGACATGTATGGTAACTTTGATTGGCAAGTTTATCTCGTAAACAGTTATGCAGTCACAAAATAAGTGGACAGAGGCGCTTTGTAAACTGCATTACGATGACATAAAATACTAGCAGTAAATACCAGTTACCAATTATATGAGGACTATTATCATAGCACTCCAGATTGGTTATTGGTTACTAAACTGATGCCATTGCACTCAGGGCAGACCCATAGGTGCTCAGTCTCCCAACAGATATCAAGGTTGCATACTGATGGTTCCTGTGGCTGCTGATTAAACACACCTCTCTGCCATCTAGTTCGCTGAACACGTAACTCCAAACTGCCTAAATCGCTGATTGATTCAACATCGATTTTAGTGTCCTCATCCAACAGACAGTCGCGAAGAGACCGAAGAATATCCCCCTTATCCATCTTCAACTCCCCAACAATCGATGCTGTTGATGCAAGCCTGTCCACTCTCTCATTGCCGTAAACACCTGCATGCCCAGGACAGTATATCCACGTAAACCGCTGGAGGTTAGAAACTTCTATAGACGACATCCACTCATACGAAACCTGCCCTTCTGGATCTTGTGGAGCATCGACTGAGAGTCAGATACAACAACTGCCCCAGTAAATGAAGTCCCAGAGATCCAATGGAGGACAGCAGTAACGGCCTCAACCTCCATCCTCATACTAGAAGTAGTTGTCCTGTATGCCCCACTTCGCTCTGCAAAACCCTACCATCGCAGTAGCCAAGAAACCCCAGCCGGATTTCTCACCCCGTTGAACCAACCCATCAGTATATACAACATCATCATCCCTTGCATTATCTTCTATCAGCTGCTGAATTGCGAGATCAACCTTCATGTTGCCCCAATCTCTACATTCTCTTCCAAGAGTAATGATAACGTTGAGATAGTTGGTCATGCTACCATCTGTTGGGATCCATTCTTCCCTTTTTGGTAGTGTCGCAACCATACTCACCTGGCCAATTGTTCTCTCAGCCTGGGCCATCCACGCTTGATTTTCGTGCCCTTAACATCATTAGTGTTCTTGTGTAGTGGATGTTTCTTATCCGCAGTAACCCGCATGTATGCCTTGGTTTGGGCGATTGCATGACGGGAGTGTAGTGACAGAAGGCCAAGCATATATCTCATCTTCACAATGGGGTATCTCTAGTGCAGCCTAGGACTATACACATACCTTCATTCTGAACCCGTTCGAGTCGTTCACATTGTGATCTTGATATCGTAAGAATTCCGAGACCGTAATCTACCACTGACATAACCAGTCGATCGAACAAAGGGCAAGTAGTCTCTGCTCAAGGTGTGCGGCCACCATAACTTTGAGAGCCGCAAGACCACGATTGCACCATTGTATCATCTGTTCAATATGGTGTTTGAAAGATAGACTATGATCAAAGGTTATCCCAAGATAGGGCAGCCTGTCTCAGCGCTCGATGGTATGTTCATCAAAGATTACACGGGGCAGGTCAGCCTTGACTATGTGATTATTCAACGAGCACCACAACATACACGATTTTTCAGGATTGACCTGAGAGCGAGACTCTCTACACCAACCCGAGATGGTACACAATGTTTTCTGAATGTCATCAACCATCTCTTGTCTATCTGACCCAGTCCTATATATTAAGATATGGACAAGTCCATAAGTGCTACGATCTCCACTTCAACAAATCCAGCAGCATTCAGTGGCACACCATGCCAGTTTAATGTTGATTCATCAATCTCTTTGCAAATTTGGTATGTCACTCTTTTCGGACTGTAGCAATCCTTGGTCAGTTGGTGTGCTGTTTCATTTCCTGGTATTCCACAATGGAATGATAATGTCTCTGCTTGAGAAAAGTAAACATGGTGGGAATTTCTGCTCTCTCAAGCACTCATTTGTTGGTTATATGGTCATTCCTTTATATACCAATAATATGTCTAAGGCATCTCATATGAAAAGTATTGGGTTTTTTCCTATCGAGAGTAAGCAGTCCAGGATTTGTACCAGTAGAGTAGTATGCTTCAACGCAAGCCCTATTTATCTGCATAGTTAAACACTCGACAGAAAACTACACGGACCTCTGTGTGAGCTACAAAAGACAGTGAAGTTTATACAAGAGACAACATTGAATATATAGACAATATTTCAATCGAACAAAAGGAAGGAATAACTAGTTACATACATTTAATGTATCGCACTGACTAATTATTATTTTGTTGATATACAATATAAAAGTCATTGTGCTATGTTAGATTCATTCGAGTAAAGAACATGATATGCGTCCAAAAAAAGTTGATCATGTTCCCCAAGTCTCACTGTGTCATAAAAATTGGCACAGTGTGCTCATGCTCTTTGCCTCAAGTTATATACAAGCTACAACGTGTGACTATATAGTGATTAATATAGAGCAAACACTACTCAGTTCTAGTACAAACAGATGATTAGCAGTCAGCTTGGAGACTGTCCTGATAGGCAGACACAAACATCCCATTTGGCCGAAAATCGGATGTGTCTGTTCTAAGTGCTGTAAAATTCTCTCGCTGCAAATCCCAAAAAAATGGTTAGCATAGAGTAGTTTTAAACTAGAATTGTTGGGTTTGAAATGGGCTATAACCGAAAAGTTTCGTTCCTATCTATTAGGTAACAAAGTTACTGTTTTTACTGATAATAAGGGTTTGACTTTTTCAAATAAGGCGCATCTGGGGGCCATTGAACAAAGGTGGCTATCTCAGTTGGCTGTATTTGATTACGAAATCAAACATCGTAGAGGTACATTAAACAAAAATGCCGATTTTTTTATCGCGGTATCCCCTGAGACGCAGAATGAGACGAATTATGATGCCTTGTCTGAGGATGATGATATTGGTATAAATCAAATATATTTTACACCTCCCCCTTATGGTCGTGATCTGACTTTGCAGACGATAAGTGTCATTACCAACGAGCAGTCCCGCTCTTATAGTTTAGCAGATGTGAGATTGTTACAGTTGCAAGATTCCACGTTACAGGTAGTAATAGCAGCATTGGAGACTGCTACCCGGCAGATACCACCAAATGGTCCAAGGAGTCACAACGGTTGTGGTTATCTCGTGATGATCTTTGCGTAAAAAAGGGGGTATTTTGTATCAAAAAGAGTGGTGAAGGTGAAAGTAACGAATTAAAAATTATATTACCTCATATTCTCCGTCAGCTAGTGTTAACAACTATTCATGAGATCGGACATCAAGGACGAGATAAGACATTGTCATTAATAAGGTCCGTTTTTCTGGAGTGGTATGGCACGAGATGTGGGTGATTTAGTGGGGTCATGTGCCATTTGTAATATGACTAAACCCCCAAGGAAAATCACGGCGGTTTATGGCCATATAATAGGAACCTATCCCCTGGAAATGGTGGCAATGGACTTCATAGAGTTTCCTAGAGATTCCGATGGATTTAAACATGTTTTGGTGTTTACCGACGTTTTTACTAAATATGTTGTGGCCATTCCTACCAGAGATCAGACTGCCAATACAGTGGCAGATGTAATCCAGTCTAGATGGATACCTGATTTTGGGATACCAAATAAATTACACTCCGACCAGGGAAAGGCATTTGAGTCTACCGTTATACTTGCACTTTGTCAAAAGTATGGAATAAAGAAGTCCAGAACCTCCTCATACAATCCAAGGGGAAATGGAATATGCGAAGGATTTAATAGAACTTTGTTGGCTATGCTGCGTTCGTTGGGAGACTCTGAAAAGTTGGAATGGTCTCATCATGTGCCACATGTGGTGTTCGGTTATAATATTACCCCCCATACATCCACAGGGTGGTCCCCATATTATTTACTTTATGGTAGGCACCCTAAGTTACCAATAAATTTTGTCGTTGACGATTTGTTTATTCCTGATGTTCAAGGGGAGGAAGATATAGAAAGTCGCAAAAAGAGATTAACTGAAGCTCATAAAGACGCCAATAAAAATATAGCTGTTTGCAATAAAAAGGTCGATGATGCCCAGGGAAAGATGGATATTATCCAAATGAATACGCTGGTACGTAGGAAAATAGGCCAAAGTAAGGACACTGATAAATTGGGGAACTTGTATTCTACCCAAATATATAAAGTGATTCAGACGCCTAATAATAAATCGGAGTATTATGTTATAATTCCTGTGGGTGACAATAACCAATCTAGACTAATAATTTCCGGTCGTCACATTAAGACATGTGAAAATTTCTTGATGTGACAATAACCAATCTAGACTAATAATTTCCGGTCGTCACATTGAGAATTGTGAAAATTTCTTGTGATAATTTATGGAAGAAATAAAATGTGGATGTAATCAACTGGATGTTGATACTCAGGAGTTGGTAAACACTGACCTGAGGTTTTTTTTTTTAGGCAAATACGTAGAACATTTGGGAATTTGGTGAATTACTTGAGAGTATCGGAATGAATGGGACTAATTCACTGCCAGTAGTTGAATAATTGGGAATCAAATGTTCAATATTGTTTGATTCTGGGTTTAGATGTGGAAAATTTTGAATATCCAATAAGTTTAAAAAGCCCATAAGTTTGGACATGTACTACCATGTCCTGGCATGGTTGTTACTCCACAAGGAGCTTATAAGGTGCCCAGTGGTTATTACAGGGCATATGTGGAATGCTCAATACTTTCTTTGGGTTTGTACTTAAATTCCTCCTGGCAGGTGGGGAGGATTTTGCATGTTCCTGGTAGTTATTATGCTTATTAATATGTGTAATAATAGTTCGATGAAGTAGTTTGTGTGGTTTTGTACGATTTCCTTTTGGAATCGTGAGTAATAGTTAGAATGGTTTTCTTCTATTTTTTTAATATCCTTCCATTACCATGGGATTGGACATTATCGTTATGAATTTCCATCATAACGAATTTCATTGCTAGATAGAATGTTAATTTCTTTGAGAGTTCAATAATTCCTCTGGTTTTGGCGATTATTCCTCCTGGAGGTTATATTCTGTGTAATTAACAGAATAAATTTTAATAAATTTTAATTGTTCATGGTGGTTTTATTATGTTGGTAAATTAAGATGTTGATGAGGAAAAATGTTTAGTTAGGTATAACATTCCTTGTTTTGGATTTTCTGGAAACATGTACTAGGGATATGATGGTTGATATGATAGTGTTTTATACAAGGGCAAATATTTCAGGGGTGGCCTTTGATTCATTCTCCCCCATGAGATGGGCAAGTAGTTTAATTATCTCACGGAGGTTGGATGATTTGATGTTGGTGATTGGCATTACAGATTTCATTGCTGATTGAGGAACAGTGATGATTTTCGGAGTATTTATCTCTCGGGAGGAGGTGTTGAGTATTATTACCCCTGTGAGTCAAATAATGTGGGTATTTTAGACATTAACATTGAGAATGTCATTAATGAGAATTTCTTTGCTTTCTTTAACAGATAGAAAGCCATGGGGATTGTCTTTTGGGTTGTATTCCTTCCTTGGGATTGGGGGATGGTTGATGTTGCCTCATAGAGGTCATACTGTTGATAATTTGAACAGTATATAAATATATTATATATATCATGTCATATTCCATTGGTAATTTGTTTTTTTTTGTTTGAGATTTCAGATAGTATGACAAGACTCTGACAGGCGAAGAGTGACATAGTGATAGTGACATACTGATGCAAGCTGCCATCAAACCTATCCTACATCATGTGAGGATAGGATGTCCCAGCGCAGCCACCTCACATTGGTCAAGTGTTATGCTGTTGGGTCGCCGTCGGAGACATATGGCGCATATCTTCAAATTATTTAATGAAATGTTGCTGTTTAATTTCTATATTACATGGTTTCAGCACTAATGCACAGAGGGTTGACTGTTGTTGTTAACCATGGTCACCTATGACCAGTTGACGAGTCACGTTCAACGCGTGTGGTGACTAGTTCCCATTTAGCTCGTTCAACTGGGTCTTCCTGAGATCCCGTCAGGATTTTCTTTTCTTTTCGACCATGGTTGGCTGTTGTAGTTAGTTGTTGTGGAGCCACGTTTAAAACGTGAGGTGACTTGTTCCCTTTCAGCTCGGACAACTCTAATAACCCTGATGGACTCTACCTGTGCGATGTTTTGGGATTTCGCGTCGTGCGCGCGAGGTCTCCAGGGGTGTCATAGCCCCTCCCAGGTGGCAGTTGAGGAGCAGACAGTTAGCCAGGTAGTTAGTGTAGTATGCAATTAGATATTTAATAGTTGAGACTATGTGTTGCACTCTCTAAGCAGAGACGCAACACATAACAACGAGACATTTTTGACGTAATAAAAACTACGTAGTTGTGTAGTGACAGTTAGTTAGCAACATTTTAGAAGAAAAAGGAGAGATGACACGAACCTTAAGATGGATGGACGTGTTGCATGATCTGTCCACTCACACACTTATATCAACCAATAAATATGCCTATGTAAACTCTACATAGTTATTAAGTATATCTTAGTTACGAATGAATGCCCTAAGATAGAAAGGAGTCAATATTAGCTGAGAATGACATCTGTTGCAAGTACAAACCAAATAGGAACGCATTAGTACTTTATATATATATACACTTCGTGGATGCGAGGATCTAATGAAGATGGATCAAGAGTAAGAATCACAATGAGGAGCACACGAACAAGCCACCACTCGGCCCTGACCATAAAGATGACGAGGGAGAAACCTGAGACTACTATAGGTCCTCGGGAGGGGGGGTCCCTACTACAGACCTAACGAAAAATAAACAATATCTTGATATTCAGTATTCACAGCTAAATGTATTTATGCCGGGCAAGCCTGTTAGAGCAAAAGTGGTGCATAACCTGGCGTTTAAAAAAGTAGCAGTTCTTCTTAAAATTGTGAAAAATATGTACACAATTCTCCGATGTATACAGTCTCAATCTCGTAGCATGACACAGCTGATCTTAAATTGCAATTCAGATAAAGTAAAATGTGAACATGTGTTACTTTACAAAATGCGTTACATCTTTAAGTCTTTATCTTAGTTAAGTTCCGTTTAGTTCGTAAGTTTTAAATTGAACAAACAATAAAATATACGTGGAATTGACTAATCAAATATATATATAGCTACTATTCACGAAAGTTTTATCGATGAGATGCTTGCGTCTGTGGTCACACATACTACGTTATAATTTGAATCTACATATTCTGAATTATCTCACACCAAATAATAATATTTCGAATTCACAATTTCAATTCCTACCCTGGCATAAACCGGGGAGGTATATAGGTTGCATTGTTTGTAGTAATCAAAGTATCAGCTGCACGGGACATATTAATGATGTAAGTTGCCTGTACTTCTGTACTTTATATTTCTACTGAAATATCAGAAGAGTGGTGATGTATAGCGTTACACACTGAAAACTAATATTTGTTAGTTATTTGTTTATCCAGTGCCGAAGTACTTCCGTTTGAGCGACAACCTTGACAAATATATTTCCAGCCGACAGTAGAATACAGTCATCAACCATCTATAATTATTTCAATGCTTTTGATATATAATATAATAAGAAATTTTAATGATTTAGTTGTTTGCCTTTTAGTATATATTGAAAAAGCAATGATCAAATTTGGCGCAATGATATTTAGTTGCTATGCAACGGAGTACTGAAATAACTCCAAGTTTGAAGAGTTTTACTATTTATTTAAAAAAAACTGCGAACAAAATAATCTATCACTGATTAACGTGGAGGTGGAGGCCCTCTTGAATGGCATCATCAATTATACAGATGTGGTTATTTACACCGATGGTTCAGTCATTCGCCAACAATGCTGTGCGTGGTATTTTCAGCACGCTCAGAAGGAAAAATAATAAGAGAGGCCGGTGGGGCCTACGCAACAACCACAAATAGTTTGACAATGGAGGTTCGGGCGGTTACGGAGGCGGTCAAAGGGTTGGCATCTCACAACTTCTCTCGTGTTTTCATACTCAGTGACTCCATGAGCATGATTTGTAAAGTCGAATCAGGGATGGTGAGACGCAACTGGGTGGAGGTACTGGTACAGACAATGATAAGAGAAATCACCTTCATTTTTGTCCCTGGGCACGCAGGAGTTAGGGGTAATGAACGAGATGATAGATGGGCTGGCTTGGCTACAATATCAGAGGGAGCTGCCATGGATCGAAATTACATTCTTCACGCATTGAGAGAGTCCGAACAGAGGAGTTTCAGGGCTGTGAATCCCACTCGCTGACCAGATTGAGAGAGATGGGTGTCAATATTGATGCAGCCAGAAAAGAACGACATACTAAATGTGCAAAGAGATTGATTAATCAACATCGAACTGGCGTGTTGGGCCGCTGGACGCTGTTGGATTTGCGGAGATCGGAGCACCTATGTAGATATCCGAAGTGCTATGATGATAGTGTATTTCAAAGCAGGCATTGAAGTGGGATGCAAAGGGTTCAAGAAAGAGTGGTCGACCTAAGGAGACCCTAAAACGAACTTTGCTGAGAGAGGCAGGAAATATCGGTCTCAGTTCCATGGAGGAGATTGAGCGAGTTGCCCAGGATAGAGCGGTATGGAGAAATTGATTGCAGGCCCTATGTAACGTATAACGGTACGATAGGAATTATTATTATTATGATGATGATAGTCCTCATTTAACAGATAACTAAAAACTGATTTATTTATTATTACCTTTCAACAATTTGTCTTTTCTCTAATCGCCCGTCTGCCCAGCGTGTTCGTAGCGCGTTGGACGACGGGTGAAAGCCCCCTGTGAGTGTGATTCATTTCCGCTGGCTTGTAGGAAAGTTACATGTTCTCCAGATTTACGGTATTCGTTTCACCGAACCGAAGGAGTACGATGTCCATGGCACCGAGCCGAAGAGCTAAAAGCTCAAGTGCTTCTGGATCCTAGCGTCAGGATAAGAAGAGACTTCTAGAACGAGCCCCTGCGTGCGTTTCGTAAATCGTGTCTTTCGTCGCCTCCGTTATTTCTGATGCCACCTTTTGAGTGGCCGGCCTTTTGTTTTGTATCCATTGTTTCGTAGCAACATCGCTCTTTGAGGTGCACTGTCTGTTGGATGATTTAGCCTCATGTCCGATGCATGTAACCAGATGCAGCATAAACTAAACCCACTTGATTGGAGATCACAACAGCTAGGGCTAATCATCCATCCATCCATCCATCCATCTATCCATCTATCTATCCATCTATCTATCTAGCTAGCTAGCTATTCTCTAATCCTGTTTTGCCGTTCAGCGTCAGGTCAAAAAAAGGTGACACCTGGAGCGATCCTCTCTATGCACCTTGTCTTTCTTTCTCTTCTCCAATCCTGATTTGCCTTACAGCTCCAGGGTAAGAAGAGATTTCTAGCACGCGCTTTTATGTGTGCTTCATAAATAGTGTCTTTCGTCGCCTCTGTTATCTCTTAGGTCCATCTTTTGCGTGGCCGGCCTTTTGCTTTGTATCCACTGTATCGGGGCAACATTGCTCTCTGTAGTGCACTGCCTGTTGATAATCTGCGTATGTGGCCGAACTATTTAATTTGTTGTTTCTTGATGAAGCTCAATACTGATGTTGTACTCACTTTTTCCCCTCATATCTTCATTTCTCAATCGGTCTCTTCTTGTTACTCTCCGCATTCTGCGTAGATACTTCATCTCTGTCGTGACTTGTTTTCGTCTACCATTTGATGTTAGCGTCCGAGTGTGGCACTGAAAGCATAATGTGGGAGAAAGATTGTGTTGAACATTACTCTTTTTGTGTTCATGGTGACATGTTTGCATTTTAATATTGGCGTCATTTGTCCTATCATTTGATTTGCTTTGTTGCATCCATGTTGGATTTCGTTAGTTATTCTTCCTTTTGCTGAAAAAATGCTCCCTAGGTAGATATATAGTCTTTCTTCTTCTTTTGTCGTCACACTGCTTCTGTGTTGTTGCCCAGTGTCGTGGTTTTCTGTTTTTGTCTTGCGCTGTTCTGGTGGCTTGTGTGATTGTTATCTTTGCTCTTTCACAGAATTCTGCTACGCCATCTAGCCATCTTTTCTGTGGTCTTCCTCTTGCCTTCTTTCCCGATGTTCTGTTGTAGAAGACTCTGTATACTGTGGAGTTTGGATGCATTCTTATTAAGTGGCTAAACCACTTCATTCTTTGTTTCTCTATGTAATTCAAGCACGGTTTTGTGCCAACTTTCTTTCTTATGCTGATGTTAGTGATTCTGTCTTTTCTTGTGTTATTGGTAACTTTTCGCAGGCAACGCATTTCACATGTAGTTATTTTTGTGACTGCGCTTTTCTTCTCTAGCGAATGTCATTAATTCTGTTTTGTCGATGTTTACTCTCATATTAAAACACTCATCTGTAGGGCTAGGTAATGTGGGCCGTAAGAAATAAAAGTTTGTGCTTCTAATCCTGTGTTTGATCATTTGTTCTTTCTCCTTTTTTGGGCACGTATCCCTGTAATGTTCTTCTCCAAAAAGAGTCACGCTTTCAACGGAAGTGTCCAATGCATTGTGATAAAGTCATCTATTATTACATTCGTTCATATTTTTTTTCAATTTGTTGACAGTAATAATTAACAATATCAACAAGCATTACTCTTCTTAAACTTCTTTTACGTCAAGGTTGTCTTAAGTGTCTCGGTCAGTAAGTGATCTCCAGGGAATCTATGTGGGTTAGGAAATAGAGCCACTGGTCTAAAAATAACATCCCTCCTTGACCATCACGTATCGACTCACACATACGACACTTCGGGTTAACGCGTAGCGCGTGACTTTGAGAGCGCGAGAAGTTTAAGTTCTGGACGGATTATGGACATTATTAGTCATCACGTAGAAACTGTTGATTTGTTGTTTATACATAGAAGTTGCGAGAAGTAAAGCTTACGACTAGAAAAGGAGTCCACATGTCTAAGACAAGTAAACAATAATTAAAAATGATATTCATGGACATTTTTTCTATAATTAAAAAACAAAAAGACTTCTGCACAGAAACAAGTAATCAAATATTTGATTTTACATTGAAGAACTGATCAAATTTCAAGTAAGATTGAAAGTTCCAGCCTTATTCATTAACTACGTGAGTACTTGACTACGTGAGAACTCGACTACGTAAGTACTTGACTACGTGAGAATTCGACTACGTAAGTACTTGACTACTTGAGTACGTGAGTAGTTCAGTTATGTTACTTCTAAAGTATGTTATTTTTAGTTTGTCAATCATATATGTATATGATATATATATATATATATATATATATATATATATACATACATATATATTATGTTATGTTAAGCGATCGACGTCATAGCACATTGGGCAATCACATTCGTGCTCTGTCCTCCGCTGCAACAGCCATCCCAAAGTCCATTTTCCTCCGTACCTATGAGAAGCTGATTATGTATCTTCTCTCCTACCACGATGACGACACTGTCTGACATGTCCAAACTTAATGCATAATCTTCGAACTCGTTTCAGTGTATGGGACTGCCTCATGTCCTTATATATATATGGATGGATTATCGCATCACATAGTGTGTTCGTCTAGTGACTCGAACACACGAGGGTTGTGGGTTCATTCTCACACTCGACATTCCACACTCGAGGAAAGGAATTGGCTCCTATTTCCTGCACACTAGACCAAGAAATAGAAGTGACATGAATTTCATACAATAATGTCTGAAATGATACGGTACTTTCCATCTTATTATATGTGTGCGCATGTACTGTGTATTCTTTTCTAACAAGTAATATTGAAACACAAAATGATAAAAATAACAGAAAAGTTCACATATTTAGATAAAACACGTAATTACGTAGTTTTACAAATACAAACAATGACAAATATAGCATCAGTTCGATTAGCGCCTTATCAAGCAAACGAAAACAGAGTGACAAATTAAATGAACAAATGACACGACAACGTATCTAGATTGAATAAAAGAATAACGAAATAAACGAACACAAAACACACATAAAAATTCAGAAATAGAAAGGAAAAGAAACAATGAAACATCTAGTAATATAACTTGAATATGCAATATACTCAGATAGCAAGCAGGGGAAGAGAAAGTATTAAGAAGCATAAGAATGGAATATAACATGAATACATGACATATATCATTATAGATTAAAGCATGGGAAGAAAGTATAAGAAGCATAAGAATGTGACTGCGAAGGCGGGCCATCAAAGAAATCGATCGATGATCTCCGAGGAACATCGATCGAGAGCGACCATGGACATGAGATTCAATGGCCAGCGCTCATTGAAATGGGTGGTTACAGGGTCACAGAGCATGCGCATGTCGCGTATGGGCGAGTCACCGAGCCTTGCCTCGTCTCGCCGATATAGCTTCAGCATACCGCTTACAGATAATAGCAGATAAGATAGATTCGCATGGAATCATCGCAAAGATGCCTAAAGGAAAGACATAGAGCGTCTGCATCAGAACGAGCAAGCCGACACATACTGACAGTGCAAATGAAAGTCTGATATTGACTTAAGGCTATGCAGGTCAACATATCCAAGACTTCTGTCCCGCTCGTAAAGACACAGCGATGTGAAGAACGGGTCCGATCTGATCAAGGAGAGACAGATGACGAATAAAACATTTTCATTCAGGGAATCTGGGGGGTAAGTTAAAGTTACTTGTCAGAGTTGTAGTTCATGCCGAGCTGCTGGATTTTCGAACTCGATGCATAGCGAGACAGTTACTCTCGTCTAGGCGCCTACAGTAAATCAGCATTCCAGAGTTTCTCAAGTCAATACGTTCATAAGCGACGAAGGCGAAGAGCTGCAGAATGGCAGAGTCACGAAAGCTCGGGGATGGGAAGAGAAGAGGAGAAATTGCATCAGTAGGCTTAATATACCGATGTAGATAGTGATAGCGAAGGCGATAGTAAGCAAGAAAGCTGACACAAGTAGTGGAGATGAGAAGTAAAACGAATAGAAGGGTTGAAAACTTACACGAAATTACGAGCGACAGTGGTCAGGCAATCAGCGATGCCAATCAGTCATCATCGATCTGTGATAGACAGAGCATATAGTGCATACAGTGCTCAAGATAGCCCATGAAAGAGCAAGCATGTGTCCCATGTACCATTTCAGACTGCCTCAAAGCATTGCACCATCGAAGGAGCAAGAGTGAGAATCAGCTCGCAGATCGAAGAGAGCAGAAGGACACAGTGGATAGTTCTCCTATTGAGAAGAACTGGGAAGCAGTCGTCAGGATGAAGTGCAGATACACATCAAGCGAGGAAGAGACGTACCTGGCACTCACGGAGAAAGACAGACAAAGCGGTTTGTATCTTCAAATGACGGGAGGTGACTATGGGATTAAAGATGTATCATGAACTCCGGAGATGTGTTCCGCCCTACGGAACACATCTCCGAATTCCTTGATAGCATCTTTAATCCCATAGTCACCACACTCCCGTCATTTTTGAAGGATACAAACCACGCTTTGTCTGTCTTTTCTACCATTGAGTTGCTACCCGAGAGAACCTACTGTCTCTTCCTCCTTGATGTGTGCTCATTGTACACTTCTATACCTCATCCTGACGGCCTTATAGCTCTCCCAGTTCTTTCTCAATAGGAGAACTAATCCACTTGTGTCAACTTCTGCTCTCCTTCGTCTTGCGGAACTAGTTCTCACTCTTAACTCCTTTCAGTTTAATGACCAATTCTTTGAGCAGATCAGTGGGTTGCCATGGGTACTAAAATGGGACCTAGTTATGCTTGTCTTTCAGGGCTATCTTGAACACCTAGTATGGACTACATATGATGGCCCCTTCCGTCTGTCTATCACAGATACATTGATGACTGTATTGGCATCACTGATATGCCTGAAGCCGATTTGTCACGCTTCATTAATTTCATTAATGTTTTCAACCCTTCTATTCGTTTTACTTCTCACATCTCCACTACTTGTGTCAACTTTCTTGACATTACTATCACCTTACGCCTATCCACTATCTATACATCAGTATATTACAAGCCTACTGATGCACATAGTTTTATCCTCTATACTTCTTCCCATCCCCGGGCTTGTCGTGACTCTTTGCCATTCTCGCAGCTCTTACGCCTTCGTCGCCTTTGTAGTGAGGACGATGATTTTCTTGAGAGAGCTGCGAGATGCTTGATTTCTTTCGTAGGCGCCTATACCCAGAGAGGGTGCTTGTCTCGGCTATGCATCGAGTTCAGAAAATCACTCGCCAGCAGGCCCTTACCAGTCAGCATAGGACTACTAACTCTGACAGAGTAAAACTTATCTTAACTTACCACCCCCATAGTTCCCTGGTGAAAAATGTTTTATTCCGTCATCTGTCTCTCCTTAGATCAGATCCTGAGACCTGTTCTGTCTTCCCCAACTATCCTTTGGTGTCTTACAGACGGGACAGAAGTCTTAAGGATATGTTGGTACACAGTCGCCTTAAGTCCAATATCCAGACTCATTTTGGCACTGTCCAGTGTGGTCGTCGGCGTTGCAACACGTGTGCTTATGTGATACAGACGCGTACTGTATCTTTCCTTTAGGCACGTTTCTTATTGACGATGGGTTCACATGCGAGTCCCGTAATCTTATCTATGCTATTATCTGTAAGCGGTGTAACAAGGCTTATATCGGCGAGACAGGCAAGAGGCTCAGTGACCGATTCGCCCAACACTTACGCGACATACGCCAATGCTCTGTGACCCCTGTAGCTACCCATTTCAATGACACTGGCCATTTAGGTGCTCACGATGTCCAGGTCACAGCCATCCGATCATGTTCCTCGATGATCGCAGTCGATTTGCTCTGGAGAATCGGTTGATTTCTTTGTATGGTACCTTGACCACGCGGCTCAACGTATTACATTCTTATGCTTTTTAGTACTTTCTCTTCCCATGCTTTGTAATCTATATGGGTATATGTTGCATGTATTCATGTTATATTCCATTCTTATGCTTCTAGTACTTTTCTCTCCCTGCTTTGTAATCTATATGGGTATATGTTGCATGTATTCAAGTTATATATTTACTAGATGTTTCATTGTTTCTTTTCCTTTCTATTTCTAGTTTTTATGTGTGTTTTTTGTGTTACATTTATTTCG